>CAKNWT010332454.1:0-13785 GCA_932066315.1 Andricus coriarius
GAATTCTGGTTGATTTAACCAGCCATTTTTTGTAGTGTACACTAAGAAAAATGAGTCAAAAAACTTCTATCTTTGATATAAGGTAAAACAAATATTGGAGTTTTTCGCCCAGACACCTCTCTAAAGCAGGGTGGTCACAGGTTAGTAAATAACTGGAAATAAGGAAAAACTTAGGGCATTTTTTTGGTCAGGGAAAGTCAGGGAAAAGTCAGGGATTTCGTAAAAATTTTGCAAACATCAGGAAATTTCTATAAGAAGCACTTTAAGTAACTGTCAAGAATAGTCAGGACTGCAATACAGTTACTTCTTTAAATAAAAAGATCACTTTAATCAATTTGCTTTCAATAAATTAACCCGCGGGTCAACCACTAATAAATTCAGGTCTATACCTATGTCTGAATTATTTTGAATTCTTTTGAAACATTTTAGGTTATTTTTAAAGATTTTCAAATATTTGGATAGATTTAAATTATTTTAAGAGACTTGAAAAGATTTTTAAGATTGTAAAGTATTTTTAAAAATTCGAAGGAATTTTCAAGAGCATTAAAAAGTTGTAAGATATTTCAAAAGATATCAAAGGATTTAAAATGATTTCGAGTATTTTAACAGATTCCGAAGAATTTTAAAAAGATTTCAGTACTTTTAAGGGATTTCAAAGGATTTTAGCATATTTTTAAAATACCCAACAAATTTTTAAGAGCTTTAAAAAGTTTCAAGAAATTTCAAAATATATTACAGTCAACTTTCTTTTATTCTCCTGTTTAGTTATTCTACAGTTCGCTCATTCTACACCCCCTATACACGCTTATTCTAATTTACTCAGTTTCGTAATCTCCCACCACGGTCCCTGTACGGGCTGTATGGCCACGCCCGCATCAGTAGGTGACCAATTGAAAAAAAGAGGCCCGAAGAGCAGGAAGCCTTGAATTGAGTATTTTTTCACGACGTAATGGATATACGTCTCACGACGTTTTCGAGGAAATAGTCTAAACGAAAAAGTTATAAATGTACAAATAGTAATATTTCTCAAGTGCATAATAGATTTTCTCAGCCAGATTCTATTCTTTTGTCGATTCACGACCTTTCAGTGTCACGAAATACAAACAACTTTCCGAAATTCGCGGTTAGAGTGCCACTAACTTCAAATTTCGTACAGTTGCTTGTATTTCGTGAAAATGAAAGGTCTTCAACCGATAAAAGGATGAGGAAACAGAATCGCGCAAATGCATTCTACAATTGAAAAGATTACCATGCAGACCTTTATAACTTACCTTCACGTTTCGGAGATTTTCTCCAAAAAGTCGTATGCAGTTGCAGTACCATGCACTAACCTTCCTGACGGCTGGCATTTCCACCTATCGACGTCATGCCATAAAACTCACTATTCTGTGAAATATTTGCTTCGTTTTTTGATTCTATATTTTTATTGATTTTTAGTTGGCAAATTGTCGTACGCCAACAAAAACACTTGAAAAACACGCATGTATGCATGCAGACTAACGGACCGCGACTTTTTCAACTGCGCAATAAGCCGGATATCCACTCGCCTAAACGGTTTCCATAATATTGCGCAATAATTGTACTCGACAGATTACTCCCGCACTCGGCCCTTCCGAGGCGAGAGTCACAACCGCCTCTCGCCCTACGCGCTGAGATACTGCGTGGGCCAGCAGTTCTAGGAATGTTGAGTGTATTTATTTGTATTATTATTGATTTCAAATCTCCCGCGCTTTTCAGTTGAAAAAGTTGCATACAGGCGACCCATCGATATAAGAACGGGTAGAGGTGGGGGCCCCTCCAGTCTTAGAATACGCGAACACATACGTTTCAAGGCCTGTAGAATAAAATAAAGTTGACCGTAATAGATTCCAAAGGATTTGAAATATTTTAGAGTATTTTAAAAGATCCCAAGGCATTTTCAAGAATTTCTAAGGATTTTAATGGTTACAAGGGATTTAAACAAATTTTCTTTGGCATTTCCAAAGATTTTATGAATTTTATGATATTTGAAAAGATTCCAAGAAATTTTAAATTAATTTCAATCATTTTAAGGGATTTTAAAGAATTGAAACCATTGTAAGGTATTTAAAAAAAAAGATAAGATATTTATAAGTGCTTTAAAAAATTGCAAGGAATTTCAAATGATTTTATTGGATATGAAATATCTTAGGGTATTTTTAATAGATTTCAGTAATTTTAAGTGATTCTAAAGGATTTTAAAGACCATAGGGCATTTTAAAACACTCTAAGTAGTTCAGGCTTTTTAGAGGATTTTAACGTATCTGAAATATTTTAGGATATTTTAAAAGATTTCAAAGATTTTTGAATCTATTTCAGCGACTTAATGGGATTTCAAAATACTTAAAATATTTAAGGATATTCTGAAAAAATTTCCAAGACATTTTCATCAGCCTGAAAAAGTTTCAAGGTATTTCAAAAGATTTCGAAGGATTAACAAAATTGTGAGGAGTTTTTAATTGATTTCAATAATTTGAAGAGATTTCAAAAGATTTGAAATATTTTCGGGTATTCTAAAGGATTCCAAAGCAATCTCAAGAAATAAAAAAAATTTCATGGGATGCCCGTAGACTTCAATTATCCTAAGGAATTTAAAAAATGTCCATGCGGTTCTCTAGAATTTTTCCAAATTCACTCAATTCGACTAAATTCAATTAATTTAATTTTTTTTTAGTTTTGGTTTAATTCATCCTGAAGTCATTCAAACTTAAGTTGAATTATTAGGCATTGTATCAAACTCTTTTAAATTTCCTCTAATTTTTTTGAACTTATTTTAAAGTTACTAAATTCAATGCATTTTTTGTATATTTCTTCATTTTTTTAAGCAACCTTAAATTTTTATTGTATTCTTTTAGGAACATTAAATAATGCAGTGTCTTCAATTTCAAACATTCGAAATTGAAGAATTTTCCGTTGTAATTTTTCAAAATTGAGCTACACAACAAACAAACTTTAAAATGCACATTATTTCGAACTTTAATTATTCTGGATTGAAAAATCTTCAATTGCTGTTCTCAAATATTAAAGAATTTTAAATTGCAAATCGTTAAAATTGAAGAGTTGAAAGCTTTCAACTTTAAAAACTAACAATAAAAAATTATGCAAATTTTAAGTTTTACGATTAAAAATTCTGTAATTTTGATGATTTACGCTTGAAATTTATACAATTTGGAAGATTCAGAATCGAAAACTGTTAAGCCTTGACAACATTTAAGAACTTTAATTCATACATATGTAAAATTAAATAAATTTCTGTTTTAAATCTTCACAATTTAGTATGTTTCAATTTTAGATCTTCAAAATTAAACTATAAAAAAAGCATTCAAAATTGCATCATTTTTATAATAGTGTTTGCATTAAATATATTGAAGAGTTTTCAATTACACATATTCAAAATTGAAGAATTTACCATTGAAAATCTTCAAAATTGAATCACATATTTAAAATAAACGTTCGAAATTACATCAGTTTAAAGTATTAGGGATCATGAATTGTAAATACTGAAAACTGAAGTTTATGAAATTGCAACTACAGTCAAACTCTAATTTAACGTTCCCCGATTTACCGTCTCCGAGAATTCACGCCGCGCCGCGGGTAGGCTTGTCAGGAGCTGCGCGGGGTTCGCTAAATCAGGTTCAGGTAGGGTAGGTCAGGTCCAAGGACAGCCCCAAAACCGACGTTAAATCAGAGTTCGACTGTAGTTAAAATTTAAGTATTTTCCTTTTAGAAACCTACAAAATTGAACTATTCCAAAAAAACATTAAAAAATTTGGTGGATTTGATGATTAAAATTTAAAACTTTTTCAATTTGTAATTGATAACTCTTAGCAAAATTTAATAATTTTTATTTATACATCTTCAAAATTTAATAATTTTCAATTTTAAATCTTCAAAATACATATTTTTAGATTTGTGATTCACTTATTGAATCAGCCATTTTGAATTTAGAAATTCTATTACTATATTTAAATTGAGCGAACCCAAAAACCTTATCACAGCCATTTTCATAAGATTAAGACCATTTATGTACAAAAATTTTCATTTCGCCACACTGTTAGAAAAATCTGTATGAGGTTTAATAAACATGTGTGAAGCAAATATGCACTACTGCTACTGAAATTTAACATACATTGGTGTAGTGGATTTAATATACATGTGTATTAAATTTAATATACAGGTGGGTATAGCAGTTTGCTTGAACACTCAAAGTGCTTTCATTTCTTTAAATCTTGTCAAATATTCGCAATTAAATTAATAATCTACAGTTCGTCGACTGAAATGTTATTTATAATGAAAGTGCAATGCGCGGGTGGAGCTTTTCCCTAAATTCGCTCTAAATGGTAACAATTTAATGCGAATATAGTTCATTGTAGGTTAATTCTGGTATTTATTTGCTTAATTGAACTTTTCGACTTAAAATTCAATTTTATTTTTAGTTAACAGGAAGAAGGTATCATGTTTTATAATTTAGGATCGAAAATGATTGCTAAACTTATTTTGAATTTGTGTAAAATAGAATTGTCTTATTTTTCTTGTAAGTGATTTACATGAATGTATATGAAATTTAATATACACACTCCTAATAGCGATTTCATATGCGTTGGAGGAATCCTTTTGTATAGAAAAAGTACCTCGCAATCTAGAGAACCTTAAGGTATACACAGAGCGGTATGGAATTTTCCGATGATGTAATAATAATTAATATATAAGAATTTGGGGAATATAATAATAATAACGTAGAATATAATAATGAACAAGTATTCAATGTGGACATTGAGAAGAATTCAATAAAGGATTAGAGGGAGAATGGGTGGTAGGAGGGGATATATTCTGGACTTTGGCATACGCGGACGACGTAGTAATAGTAGCTAATAAATAAGAGATTTTGGAAAATATGATGAAAAGACCAGAGAAGTATTTAGAAGAAAAGAAATTGGTTTCAAGTGTACCAAAGTGAAAGGTTTTGGGTTTCAGGCGAAAACATAGTAGGGAGAAAGGAATAATGGTTTAGAAGTGGAAATAAGAAAGTATTGATGAAATAAAGTAATTTTTCGTTTGTTTTGTTTGTTTTAATGTGGGCGGGGGCGTGAGGTCCCCTCCTGGCGCTCAAGCTATAAAGCCTATTGTGCCATACCCGTGTTTATTCTCAAAGCAGTACTCCGACTCCAGCCACCTTCACCGAGTATTTTTAGATTCCTGTGGATTTCGTTGTTTTCAATGTTCTGGAAATATACCTCTCAGGTGCCAGGCGTACCAATCACATAGTAAATTATGCTCTTCTTTGTTACAGGCAAAGAGATCCTCGCCCACTCCGCCATTTGGCAGCCTCCCTGACAGGCCGCAGAAGGAGAATGCGGCCAGGCTAGGGTGGACGGAGTGATCCCTCTGAGGTAATCAGTTAGATGCACAGATTCGAAGCACTATCTTGGTGTGTTTTGCTCTCTATGTGTTCTTTATTCGAAATTGACCAGCGACCACTGAGCTTAAGTACCCCGTGGAGGCCTCGAGCGCAAGGAGATCGCTGACTCATTTTCGAGTCTTCTCAAAATCGACTAGTGACCCCCAAGGCTAGTACCCTCGACATAGGGTCTCTACCTTGGTACGTAACCAGACTCTTCTGAGAAGACCTACAATTTAAGGTGGGTTCTGAACCACCAAAGCCCCAGTAGAAGTACATAGAAAAATTTCCATTGGTACCGGCTCAGGGATCGAGGAAGAAAGGGATAATGGTTTGGAAGTGGGGGGAAGAAAGTATATAAGTTAGTAGAAAGTATAGAAAGTATAGTAAGTAGCAACTGTGATCAACAACATGATGATCAACAAGGCGGTTCCCTCATTGCTTTTTTTTATTAGCATTGCCCAAATTTTCGCGAATTTCGCCCACATAAATTTTGGGAAATTCCCTAAATTTCAAATCACTACAGAATAACATAAGGATATTTCCCATCAAATTTTGGGGAAAATTCACCACTTTTTGGTTAATATTTCAGAATCGTTTAGGGAGATTTCTCTATATAATGAGTGTTAATATTCAAAAAGTTTTAAGCAATATTCCATAAATTTTGGGGAATTTTACCTACATAAATGGCGGAAAAATTTGCGAAATTTTCGGTATTATTTTTTATTATTTTATTATTATTATGGCCAACGGCCATACCACGCTGGAAGCACCAGTTCCCGTTAGATCACTGAAGTTAAGCAGTGCTGGGCGCGGTTAGTACTTGGATGGGTGACCGTCTGATACTACTGCGTTGCTGTTGGCGGTCGTAGCTGTGGTGAGCCCATTTACTACAAATCCACCTAAAAAACACTACCCGAATCGGGTAGTGTCACGCTTACCCCTAGAGGCTCGCCGAAAGGGAAATAGCTTAATGATATACATTTCACAATAGTATAGGGAATTTTCCCCATCAAATCATGGGGAAGATTCACCACTCATTGGTTAACATTCCACCCGAATGCTTGGGGAATTTTCCCTACTAAGCTTTGGGGAAAATTCCACAGTGTGTGGAAATTAGCGTCAACACAATTTTGGGGGAAATTCCCCAAGAAATTTTTTACAGTGATAGTAAGAAGTTAAGAGGGGGGGATATGCTGAACTTGCTCAGTGTTGGATAGGAATATAAGATTTTGTCCGCAAATTCCGAGTGGGTAAATACCCACAGGGTTTTTTTCCGAGTGGGTAGTACTACCCAAACTACTACCTGAACCGCCGGCCCTGGCAGAGAAAGTAATGAAAGAAGTTTGGGGCATAGGGAAAAATTATTTCAAGAAAACTACTAGAGAAGAAAGATAATGTTTGAGGAGCTAGTACTGAGTGTTCTAATGTATAGAACGGAGATACGGGACGGAAAATAGTATGAGAAGGTGGAAAAGTTGCATGAAAGGTACATATTAGATGGATCCTAGGATTCGAAAGATGGACGCCATAGTATATAGTATTGAATGAGGTACATGGGAAAAAAACGATAGCAGAACTAAAGTGAAAGCATGTTTGAAGGAAAGAGAAAATGGAAGAGAAGAGGATAATGGAATGAAAGAAAGAGAAAGGTGCTGGAATACGTGTGGATGATCGAAGGAATGGGTCAAAGAAATGAATGGAAGGGGAGTGAAGATACAATAAGAGTTGATAGAAAGAGATAAAGAAGTTTTTAGATAAGGAATAGAAAATAAAATAGGAGAAGCTAAATATTATGAGAAATACAAATGGATGAGAGTAGATGGAATAACAAAATGTTTGGAGAGAATGGGGGAAAGAGGATTATAAAAAGTAAGCGCGATGGTGGGATGTGGAAAGACGGAAGAGTGAAGCATATACTGGAGTAGAGAGGAGGAAAGAAAATGCATGTTATGTGAGAGAGGTGGAGGGACTTTAAAACATTGGGTGGAAGATTGTGCTAAAATAGAATAAGAAAGCATCGCAATGGGAAAGATTCTGCATGAAAAGGTAATAGTGGAGGTGGTGGAATGGTTGAGGGAATTGGAAAGGAAGAAGAAAGAAAGGAGAGAGGAGAAATAATATGGGGGAAGGGTTAGAATAATTATCTATCGAAAATAAGAAAATGTAAAATTTGCTAGCTAAGGATGAGAGAAGAGTTGACAAGCATAAGGATAGAAAGGACAAGAGGCAATGGATAGAATCAAAGTGAGAGAGGAAAGACTGCAAAATGGTAACAACGAAAAGTTAAGATGATGAGTGCGATGCGAGAAATAAAAGGCCTATTTGCGATAGGATATAAGGCGGATTTGCGTTAAGATAAGACGAATTTCCGATGAGATAAGGCGAAGAGATTAAATGATAACTGATGTTCTTCTTTTTTTTTTGGGCCCTAATGTCTAAAATAAATCGTTTTACGTATAACAGTAAAAATATATGACACGAGAGAATTGTATCTTACTCAGGTACATCATAGTTAATGTATAGTGGACAAAATGATTCTATTTTTTTTTTCATTTCATACGGAAAAATGTGTAAAACAAATTAAAAATATACATCATTTTGTTTACTATATATAAACTGCACAATATAACTTTTCCACTCGGGATTTCTCATCTGTCACATATATAATTACTTCTCTCTTTTTGTTTAGACGACCGATTGCGTTATTTAAAAAAAATTCTAAATCTCAAGCTGACGTTCCATTTCAGAAAAATTAGGCATTCATAGGATTAGAGAAAAAGAAAAATATGATTAAAGAAGAATAATCGCATTGAATGAAACTAATTAAAATCTGATTTCAAGTATTTGCAAAGATGAAGAAAATCTTTGAAAATTGATTCCTACTTTACTAATTTCAATAAAATTAATTTCCTCCACGGAAACTTTAGTTTGGAAGTATTTTTAAGTCCTAGGAATTTCTAAATACTTTGAATTATTTAAAAATAAATTAGTTTCAAATTCCACGAACGCCCATAATTTTTTAAATTATTATTGAATACAAAAATGAATGCACGTCTACAAGATTTATTTCTAAAATTTCAAACTTATCAACTTGCTTTATTATTCAAGAAGAAAGTTTATATTTTACAATTTACGTTCATTTTGAACTGGAGTTGCCTAACTTTTAGAATATTATTAATTTAAAGGTTTTTACAAATTCAAATACTCTTAGGACGATAGTATTTTTGTTGTGAAGATAACTTCTTGCAAAATCCAAAAATTTCCATGTTTTATTTCTTTTAATAATAATTTTAATTTCATACTTTTCAAAACTCGAATCTTTTCTATTTAAATTCTTGTAATTGGGAAGGATTTCTAATTTGAACTAGTAGCAAAAGAGAAAACTTTTGAATAAAAAATTGTTAAATTAGGAACTTAATTGTTTCAAATAAATTTTCAATTCTAAGATTTTTCAAGTTAGGTACGTTTTAAGTATGATATTTCATGCTCTTGAATTAGATATAATTAATTTTTGAAAGATATTCAATCTAAAATATAAAGACATCCAAGGCTTTCATTTGGAAATAAAGAAAATATGAAATTAAAGTATTATGAATGAATTTTTGTAAACATTATTCGTTAGATGTATTTTCCAGTATATATTTCTATACTTGAAATGGTAGATATTTTATTTTACTTAATTAGTAAAGAAGTTCCACAATGTTTTTAAAAGAAACGTGAATATACACATTGGCATTAGCGCGCAATGGTAAGATATTCATTCGTCTAAAATTTAATTTGCCCTGAAAATCATTTCTCCCAAGAAGTACCAGAACGTTACTGCATTGGCAGTGAAGCATAAAAAACACCTAGATAATGCAGACATTTTTTGAAGAGGATACGGGGTAAAATGAGACAATGCATTTTCTCTCAAAATATGTAGGTTTTGTTTCTGTTCTTTTCAGAAATTATTGAAATAATTATATTGAAATTCTCGAAAGCAAAAAAATAAAGTAAAAGTACAAATATTTAAAATTTTAACACCTAAATCCTGTTATTCTATGCTATTTTGAAACGAAAAGAAATAACAAAAAATAACATAATATTTTCAGCATAAGGTTTATCGTGAATTTTATTTATCGAACTTTAATGTACTAACGAATTTATACACAATTAGACACATGATAAACCATAGAAACACAAGAGCTTGCATGAGAATATGCATGGACGTGAAGGAAGCTAGAGATATACCAGGGCAGAAAAGTGTGGCGACCACGAAGTAGTATAAGGAGATACAACTCTAATATAAGGATACCCCCCATTTTTCCGTGCCCACTTCCTATAGCATATCCACAGCATACCAGATTACGTATTGTAGCGCCTCTCAGGACAAAATTTGAAACTGTTGAAACTCAACTCTAAAACCTATGTTATAACGGTTTCCGTAAGAGGCGCTAGAACACGTAATCCGAAGTGCTATAGGATGTGGGCACGGAAAAGTGGGGGTACAATTTTCCGAAATGGCCCATAGAGTTGGATCTCCTTATACTACTTCGTGGTGGCGACAAACAGTGTGTAAGAAAAGCATGAAGAAGAGTGTCAGTTGAGTGAATGATGCCTGAAACAAAAGAGCTTGGATACTAATGGGCCGTAATGGGAAGCTTTACATGATAACTTTTTGAGGCTCATCATTCGGGGTGATCATTAGAGAGATTGATCAGCAACCTGGGTCGAAGCAGGGTTGCGGAACGACCGTGTTACTTAAATAAATAACACGGGAATTCTTGATCAATCTAAAAATCTATACTCCCTCCCTTACATCCTACATCACTCCCTTTCTCACCGAATGAGTCACGCTTACCCCGAAAAGGAAATGGCTTAATGGTATAATCATAAAACGGGAAATATTGAAGTTTTAACAAAAATTGTGATTTGGGGTGGAATGAACCGGGTTTATGATGCGACATGAGATGCTCTTGTCCTGCTTGTCATACATAACCTCTTTATGCAGCTGGCAGAAAAAATTTTCTTTGCAAGGTTTGAGTAATTTCGAATGCAATTTTCAGAAATAGGTCAAGTTTTAAAGGAGAGTTGCAATGGTGAGATCTTCCGAAATAAAAACTGGAACTCGTGGTTAGAAGAGTCTATGGCTGCTACTATAAAATTTGTTTGATGAAGAAATTCTAGTGTCAGGGAAATTGTAATTGTCTTTGTTTGTAAATTTTATGTTTGGAGTTGTTTTTTCACCATACATATTCACGATGAAATTTTCATTTATATTGACAGTAAAAAGGTGCAAAAAGCTTCTAAAATTTATATTTAAATAGTTCTCTAGTTTTTAGGTGTTAATTTTATAATAAAAACAGTTAATAAATTATTTTCAACAAATTGTAGAAATATGGCATAAATAAAAAAATGGAAAACAAATGTTAATTCAATAGCTAGTTTTCATAAGGACATTTTTTGGAAAATATATCCGAATTATTCTGCTTTATTTACTTGAAACTAGAATAATTTAATTACATTTCATTAAGTTGACAATTAATTGCACGTACTCTCAAATATTTATAAATGTCTTCCAGTCTTCCCCTAAGTAATAAT
This sequence comes from Andricus coriarius, assembly GCA_932066315.1. Taxonomy (NCBI): domain Eukaryota; kingdom Metazoa; phylum Arthropoda; class Insecta; order Hymenoptera; family Cynipidae; genus Andricus; species Andricus coriarius. The sequence continues at coordinate 11,000 of CAKNWT010332454.1, forward strand.
ACCTAATGATACCTTATAAAATTACTTTTTGAACATTTTACGGAGCATGATACGAACAATGATTGAATTATTAAAAATATTTATTTAATTAATTATTAGAGTTATATATATAATTATTATAATTATAATATTAATTAATAATTATTCAAATTATTAAGGTACGAATAATTGTATTGCTCAATCATATAAACAAAGTGTACAAAAATCCCGAAAAATAATCTTCTCATAACAAAAAATAATAAATATAGTTAAGGGGCCGTTCAAAAAATACGTAACGCTTTTTAATCATATTTTTGCCCACCCCTCCCCCTCCTACGAAAGGCTTTTTTTCTATAGTCAGTGTGTCTAAGTTTAACATTGGCGTAACGCTCGAGATGAACCCCCCTCCCTACAGGCGATACGTATGTTTTGAACGGCCCCTAAGGTGCCTCATCTCGCCCCAGAACATGGGGAGAGATGAGTCATGTGCACAATTTACAATTTTCATATTTTTATCGCAATTACTATCTTCGGAACACGTGTCTTTCAGGAAATTGATACATGAAGGTTCATGGAATGTCAAAACCCTACAAGAGAATAATGGCATTAGTGGATTTTTGTTCAAAATAGGGGCATGGCTAAAAAAAGTGTCAAAGAGTTTTTGATGTGAAATCATTTTTAAATCTATGCTCTAAGTGGTCTATGTCCCGGAAGTCAACTGGCCAAATTTAAATGCATTTGGAAAAATCCTTAGGTTTTGATATGATCAGTGACTGAAAGCGGAGAGAAGATAATCCTGAACAGTCTTTCGATGACTGAATCCGCTATTGCTCCCATCGTCACAAAGAATCAAATCAACCAACGCGAGATTGCTCTACCTCTCTCTCACTCTCTCTCGTTCACTTTCATCCCCTTCTTTCCATTCAAGTTCCGCAAGCCCCTGTGCGCTTTGCGTCTGATTGAACCAGCAAAGACCAACCCTCGACCCGCGGGAAAAATCCGCAAGTATGAAACGTGTGCCTTACAACTGAACTGCACGTGCCTTATGCCCTCGGAAGTACCAAACGCAGTTCCGGCTTTTATAGCTCTCGAACAAACTGTATATCGAGAGTGGAAACAACTCTAGTAATCCTCTGAACTGCTGGGTTATGCAAAATGGTAATCTGGAGTAGTCCACGTAAGTCAGGGTAATCCGATGTAATCCACTTGTAATCCCAGATAATTCGCTTGTAAACCAATGCATTCCTATATGTGATCCACTTATAATATGGATTTATCTACTTGGAATCCAGCATAATCCACTTGCAATCCCAGGTAATCCACCTTTGACCTCAGCTGATACATTCGTAATGCCAGGCAATCGGCTTGTAACCCAGGCAATCGGCTTGTAACCCAGGCAATCCATTTTAATACAAAGTAATCCACTTGTAAGATGAAGTAATCTACATACAATCTGAAGTAATCTACTTGTAATATGAAGTAATCCATTTTTAATCCCAAGGAATCCACTTGTAACATGAAGTAATCCCATTGTAATCCAGATTAATCCGATCGTAATATGGAATAATTTTCTTGGGATCTGAAGTAACCCAATTGTAATTCAAGGCAATTCATTCGCACTTCTAGGTTATCCTCTTGTAATACAAAGAAATCCAATTGCGATTCGCAGTAATTCATATTTCTATTAGAGACACTTGAAATAACTCTCAAGTATAGAAAATTTTCATTTTTTAAATTTCTATTTGAAATGCTTTTATTCGGTTCACAAAAGATTCTATGTTAAAAATGTTACAAGATTGAAATTCTGGTCTTCGAATATTAATGGTTATCAGGGAAGAATTCGAAAATTTTGAAAATGAACTTGTGCGGCCACCCTGATATCATATTCTTGTAAGTAATTTATTTTCTATGTACTTATATTTATATTTCTTTCGTTTTGCATTTGCTTCCTCCTGACGATTATATTTTTAGTCAAAAAGTTCATTATTTCTTAAGAACTAAATAATTTGGTTAAAAAATCGTCTTTTTTGGTTAAAATTAACTGTTTCTGATTTAAAATTAAGCTATTTTTTTATTGAAATACCTAATATTACATATATTATTCGTTGACAATTCATCTTTTTTTGGTTGAAAATTGAACTAATTGGTTACAGGTTGAACAAATTTCTCAATAAATCTTTTTTTTTAATATTCATCATTTTGGTTGACTATTCATCTCTGGATGAGAATTCGTTTTTCTTTTGCTTAAAATTATTTTTGTTTACTAAAAATTCAACTATTCCCGTTAAAGATGAATTATTTTACTTACAAGTTTATGTCTTTGGTTAAAAGTTGAACTATTTTTTTGAAAATTAATCTTTTTTATTTAAAAATTTAAGTATTCGGATAAACTTTAAGCTAATTTGTTAAATTTTTTTGGTTTAGGTTAATCCCTTTGGGTAAAATTTTAACTGCTTTGTGGAAAATTTGTTTTTTTTCGGTCACACAATTTTTTTCAACTGAAAATGTAATTTTTCCATTTTTGGTTTGAAATTTTTTTTTTTACTTCAAAATTCGTGTTTTCAATAGCAAAAATCATTTTCATGGTTTGAAGTTTCCGCTTTCTTGGATAGAATTACAAATGCTTGTTTGAAAATGACCTTTTTTGTTGATAATTCATAATTTCGTGTTGAAAATTCAACTGTTTTACAGAAAAATCGTCTATTATCATGAAAGTTCAACAATTTGGATACACTCTTTTTTTTCTTATCTGAACAATCTTTATTTGTTAAAAAATTGTCTTTTAGGGTGGAAAATTCATCATTTTG
>CAKNWT010332455.1:0-10004 GCA_932066315.1 Andricus coriarius
CTGGAAGTTAAATTTTCTATGAGAAAAGACAAATTTTCAACAAAATACAAGAATTTTAAATTAAATATTTGAATTTTCACCTAAAAAAGATCAATTTTAAATCCAAAGGTTAAATTTATACTAAAAAAGATCAATTTTCAACCAAAAATGAAATTTTTAAATTTTCAGTTAAAAAAATGTATTATCAACCATAAATGAAACGAAATTTCAACTAAATACTTTAATTTTCAACTAAAGAGATAAATCTTCAACCAAAAAAATGCATTTTTAACGAAGTAGTTCAACTTTCAACCAGATAGCTAAATTTTTGACCAAAAAAGATTACGTTTGAACAATATAGTTGTATTATCAAAAATACAATTAAATTTTCAACCAAACAGTAGAACTTTTAAGCATACGAGATGAATTCAGATCCAAAGATATAATAGTAGACTTTTTAACCAAAAACAATGAACCTTTAACCAAAATAATTCGATTTGTTAATGGGTGCTATTAATTTAGTTCGCATTCAAGTGTGAAAAAGAGAAAACCTCTCTTGAAAACAGGAGAAAAAAATGAATTCTTTAAAAAAGGGACAAAGAGTGGATAGGGGAAAGAGTGTGAAGTCTGAATATAAAAGTGATTTTGAAACTTATTAAGTTATTATTGAACTGTACCGTTGCAGGGTCATCTTTTGCGAAATTTGCAAACATTTTTCAAATTTAACGTTCTTAACGTTATTTCTACACTCAGAAAACGATTTTTTTGAATCAACAAAATGTCTGTTGGTTCAACCATAGAATATCGTTATTATATGGACAACAAAATATTTGATTGACCCATGGGTCAATCAACTGTTATTGGGCCAATCAAATATTTTGTTGAGTCAGCCAAAATTTGTTTGATTCAAACAAATTTTCATCTATATCCAAGAAAACAGTTTTAATGGTTCAAGAACATTTTTTTCTGAGTACACATCCCCCTGCCTTCCCTGCTTCCAATCATAGCTTTTGGCCCCTTACAATAAAATAAAAAACCATAACTTTTCTAATAAGTGGATATTGGCTGTGTGGCCGCAATCTAAAATGACTTCAAGTAACTGAAATAAATTGAACACCTATAACTATAAATTTTCATTAGAAAGATTCCTTACCAACTTGTCAGATCCACACGCCCAACCAATCAATGTTTTCTGTTCTACTATTTTCAAACATCAATCACTCTTCCTATTTCACTCTTGTCGTAAATTTATATGATTAGTGATTACGCATTGAATTTTTCAAACATTTATGACTTTGTACATATCCAATGCGTACAACTTGACCCTAGCTTCATTCATTTGTTGCAGATACGCGATAGTGATAATCTGGCAATAAGGTTATGTCAATAATGAGTGATTGAATTCGTAGCATTATCGCAAAACACGAAAAGAATAAGAAAAATAATAGTTAAGTATAAATAAGAGGGAAAGAGAGATATGGGTCAGAGGATGGACCGGACGGAATATTGATCCAGCTACCTTGCGATAGCTGCCTATGCTTCTGTGCTGTGGTATGCTTCTCTTTATGTTCTGCGGGAAACAGATTCATGTTGAAGGTACTTACATTACTTACACTTAAACAAAATAATCTACAATACATAAGGAATAAATCTTCACTGTTAAATATTTTATCTATAATTATCCACATTCACTTTGTAATTATAACCATTTTTAGGGCCAGTGGAGGAGGACAATCTTATGAATTGCTTCTTCTTCTTCTAGACCAAAACCTCGACCAACACGAAAAGCAATTTTTAAAAAGATATTATTACTTTTTAAAATAAAATTTCCACATGGACACTAAAATCGAAGTGCAAAATTTCCGGATTCTTCCGGTTTTCAGCCTGTTTTTTCCTGCGATTATTATTATTTTAATTGCAGCTTTTAAAGCTAAAAAAGTAAACTTTGTAATTCTAAACATTTTCAGGACTAGTCAAGGAAAACAATCTTATCAATTGCTTCTCATTCTACACCAAAACCTCGACAAATAGGAAAAGCAATTTTTAAAAAGATATTATTACTTTTTAAAATAAAACATCCACATGGACACTAAAATCGAAGTGCAAAATTTCCGGATTCTTCCGGTTTGCAGCCAGTTTTTTCCTGCTATTATGACTATTTTAATTGCAGCTTTTAAAGCTAAAAAAGTAAACTTTGTCATTCTAAACATTTTTGGGACCAATCGAGGAAGATTCTTATGAATTGCTTCGCCACCGAGAAGAAAACGAAAAACTGTTTTTTAAAAGATATTATGACTTTTCAAAATGAAACTTCCAGGTGGCCACTAAAATCCGAGAGCAAAATTTCCGCATGCTTCCTGTTTGCAGCCATTTTTTTCCTGCGATGATTGATTATTAATTGTAGCTTTTAAAGCTAAAAAGGTAAATTTTGTAATTCTAAACATTTTCAGGACTAATCAAGGAAAAGCTATTTTTTAAAAGACATATATGTGACTATCAGAATCGACAAAAAAGTGAAAATCGATTTTTTCGAACGATTTTCAGGGCCAGTCAACGTATGACTTGCTTCTTATTCTAGACCAAAACCTCGACCAAAACGAAAAGCTACTTTTTAAAAGATATTATGACTTTTCAAAATGAAACCTCCAGATAGCCAGATAAGAACTTCATTTTCGAAATTCCCCAACTTTTCCCTGATTTCTCCCTGACTAATTTTTCATTTTTCGAGACCATGTGTATTAAAAGAACAAAATTCTAAAAACAAAAAACGATTTAGTTGAATTGACAAAATTTTTGTCGGTTATTATATAGGCAACCAAATATTTGGTTGACCCATCTAAATTTCTTGGCAGATAAAGTATTTTATTGATTCAACAACTAAAATTTTTGCGGTCAATCAAATATTTGGTTGAATCAACTAAATTTTGTTTAATTCGACCACATTTTCATGTATATCTTAGAAAACAGTCCTTATAGTTAAAAACACATTTTTCTGAGTAATCTTCTAACATTTTAAATATTTAAACCCAAAAAGTGAAATGTGAATTAATATAGGCGACTAATTTTCTTTTGAATTCTTTTCGATTCATAAGACTTCACAACAATGTCACATTCAAAGGAATGAAAATGAATTGGATAAAAATCCAAAAAAATTGCATTGCTTTCAGTAAAATTTGAGTGAATTTAGATGAATTTAAGGGAAATGAGAAGAAGTCGATAAAATTCATCAAAATTCAAGGAGAATTAAAAAAACAACAACAAGTGAATTGCAAATAATTTAAAAATATGAAAGAATTCAGTTGAAATTAGTTTAGAAAAATTCAAGGGAATTCAAAAGAATGCAATGAAATGCCTAAGATTTCAAGGTGAGTTTAAAAGAGTTCAAGATCAATCAAACAAAAACGAAAATTTTTGAAATCCATTAAATTAGGTATAATTGAGCGATTTTAAAATAAATTAATAAGAATTCTAGGTGAATTTTAAATGAATTCAAATGAATTGCAAACAAATATTTGAAAATCTCTTCTTATCTTTGAAATCCTAGAAAACCCCTCATTCTTGTAAATAAATTCTTTTTTTTAAAATATCTTAAAATTTTATAGGTCCTGCAAAATTGTTCCATATGTTCCAAAATTTTAGGAAATTCTTTACAACCGCATGCAAATTTTGCCAAATCCCTTAAAATAATTCAAATGTCTTGAAATCTCTTAAAATACTTTAAAATAGATTTCAACTCCTTTGAAATCCCTTCTTAACTATTTAAATCAATTTAAAATTCCTTCGATTCTTTTTAAACTCCCTAAAATATTTCAAATCTTTTGCAATTTTTTTAAGCTCTTGAAAATGCCTTGAAATCTTTAAAAATACTCTAAAATCTTTCAAATCCTTTGGAATCCCTTCAAATTATTGAAATTTCTTAAAAAATTTTTGGAATGTTTTTAAATACCCCAAAAATATTTCAAGACTTCAGCAAAAATTCAGAAATAGGTTTAGACCTAAACTTAATAAAGTTAAAGTTAATAAAGTTAAATTCTAAAATAACTTTAAACTTAAGCACTTGTTCAAAATAGAACATTAAAAATGATACAATCTCAAAGTAATGGCCTTCAGAAGGGGAGGTATCAAGTTCACATAAATTATAGCTCTATTCACAGGAATAAGACTCTAAACCGTTAATTCTACATGGAAAAACCCTGCACGTATTTAGTTTCATTCAAATTTTTCATAATTATGTAAATCCTTTATCACAAAAACTCTAAGCACGCAATGTTCTAAATTAAAATTGTCGCTACAAGAGATAATCTAATAATTAGTAAATGTAACAATCTAAACAAAATTAAAATTATTTTTTTTTCATTTTACACAGCTAAACTTTATATCGTAGAGCGAAGACAATGTTAAAATACTTTTTTTTTCTTTCATTTTGATGGTAAAACAATTGTTTTAATTTTGTATATTCGAGATTTACGAGCATAAATAATAATTAAATTGTACTGTGTATAGAGTTTATTTAGATCTGAAAAATTTAATTTAAAACTTTGTGAAGCGTTTTTCTGTGTAGACAAATATAAACTTAAAACGTTCACATTTTAATAGTTTGTTATTTAAAGTTCTTACATTTGTACAATATTAAATAAGAAGTATGCAGAATTGAACAATATTAAATTTGACAAGTAGAACATTTAAAACACCCTAAAATATGCATTAAAAATGGTATATTTTCAAATTTGTAATGTTCCGGATTAAGCATTTAAAAATAAAGAGACTCTGAAACCAATATCTTCGAATTCGAGCATTTAAAACAAAACAATTTTGATGAAGACTTAAAAAATAAGTCGTTTTAGAACTTTTTTTCCATTTTTCTTTCAAAATCATTTGGAATTTTGCCTCACACTTCTTATAAATCAATCATTTCAATTTTAAGTGCCAAATTAAAACTCACGAAATTGAACAATCGATGGAACGCAATTGAAATTGTAGCGTGCAAAACTGAAATCAACACTCTGACATTTTAACGATTGGCAATAAAATTTCAAATTGAAAAAGTTTAATTTAAAACCTTCAATTAAAAATAGTTTATGTTTGAAGACTATATTTACAATTAGTAAATGATAAATTGTGAACTTTTGAATTACTAATTTAAAATTGCCTAATTATGTGGATTTTAAATTTAAAAAATTTTGATTTGAAACGCTTTAAGGCGTTGAAAAATATTTAACAAATTATTATTATTATATTATTATTCGGGGTAAGCCTGACTCACTCGTTGAGGAAGGGAGTAGCGTGGGGGGAGGGGGTATATATTTATTTTAGATTGATCTAGAATTCCCGTGTTGTTTATTTAAATAACACGTTCATTCAGCAACCCTGCACGGACCCAGGTCGCTGATCAATCTCTCTAGCGATCATCCCAGGTGAACAGCCTCACAAAGTCATCATGTAAAGCTCCCCACCTGAGCCCCTTAGTATCCAAGGTCTTTGGTTTCAGGCGTAATTCACTCCACTGACATTCTTCCTGATGCATTTCTTATTAACTATTTGTCGCCACACTTTTCTGACCTGGCATGCCTCTTTAGCTTCCTTCACGTACATGCATTTTCTCATGCAAGCTCTTGTGTTTCTTTGGCATCTTACTACTCTTCCAATTAGGGTCTCATTTACATATTCTAACCATTCTTTCCGTGGTCTGCCTCTGGGCACGCTGCCATTTACTTGACCTTGATACCCTTGTTTCGTTAGTCAATCATCTTTCATTTTCTCAACATGACCAAACACTGATTTACATTACCTGATTTAACATTACCTGATATATTTGTACTTCTGATAATGGATCCTGCTCTACCGATAACCTGCTTAACCTCGTTTATATGTCTATCTAACTCTCCATCTATCTATGTGTCGGAAGTGTATAGGCTATCAAGATATACATACTTATCAACTTATTTTATTCTCTCATCTTTTAGGACAATGTTGCATATTGTTTTCTCACCCTTTCCTTCGAACACCATAATTTTGTTTTTATTTATGTTAATTTTGAGGCCCATGTTCATACTTGTATTCAGTTTGCTCAACATTCTTTGCAAGTCTTCGATTGACTCTGCCAAAACAAACTTATCATCTGCGAACGCTAACCCAGGTACCCTCACTGTCCCGAGATCCACACCTTCTTAGTCGAAGAGGGCCATTCTTAGACACTTGCCCATGAATATAATAAATAGCCATGAGGACATAACGCATCCTTGCCTAATATCGAACCAGTCACTCAGTTCCCCATTTAACCTCACACTCGCTTTGCTACCTACATATATTATTTTTATTGCTTGTAGGAGCCATCCATTGACGCCGTGCTCTTTCAGGAAAAATATTTTATCCGTACATAATCCTTGTGGCATACATCCACTTTGGGCTTAATATAAGGATTAGGAATTGTGAACAGAATAATTTTTATTTGAAAAACTGTCAAACTCATAAAAGTATTAAAATTGGAACTTTGTGCGCAATTGCAAAATTAGAAATTGTAATGAATGTTCATATAAACCCTTTCTTAATTGCCTAATTTCATGTGATATTAGGTTAAATTTAAGGTGATTCCATTTTTCTGATAAAAATTATAAAAATTCCCGATCAAAAAATAATACTTTTATTTTCTGATTTTGTTCTCAGTCTCAAATAATTCCTGGGGACAGACTTTGTTGCAGGTTATTTTAATACTGAAGTGTTAAAATAACACTCGCTTCTACAAAGTCAAAATTTATCTTACGCAAAAAGAAAAATGAATCTTACGAATTGAGAATTATGAAACAAACTGTCATATTTAACTTAACATTTAAGAAATATAATATTTGCAATGTTTGTCACATAAAACAACTCAATTCTGAACACACATTTTTCTCCCTATGCTGTCGGTGCCAAATTCACATACCAAAGTAATAATGCGTGCCAAATTTAAATTTGATCTGACAAAATTGCAACATAGCTCGAAGTAAATAAAAAATTTCTATTTATTTATTTGTATTATTCCCCTATCTTCACCAATTTGTTCTTTCACGAAATACAAAAAACTTAAATAGTCTTTAAATTTATGATTGTTGTTTTAAATAATTGCAATAAAATATTTTAAATATGTGACTCTATTTTCTGAGAGAAAAGGCATTCCTTAAGTAGCTTCTATGCTTCAAGTTTCGAAACTATAGGATGATCAATCAGGAATTCATGCCTGTGTCTTGGAGTTTTGCTAAAATATCCGGCGACAGCTTTTGCCAGAAGGTGGTTATTTTCAGCCAATAATAAAACAATGCACGAGGAGTATCAAATATTTGATTCTGTTTTGTCGCAATGTTAGACATTTTATTAAAGCTTTTTTTGTACACAGGGGTCTACTAAAAACCTGGAAAAAAATGCCCTGACAATTCCAAGTGTTTTCAAGGTACCTCAAGATTCTCCAAGTCTAATTTTTCATAGTACGGAGCCATTCAAGTACTTCGAATTTTTCTGAAGAATCAAATCGGAATATGTTTACAATTTCGCAAGCTTATTGCAAATGAAGTTTTTTTCAGTCCTTGTAAATATATAAATATGAAAAAAGCACTATTCAAATGTAAAATACAATAACTGTTTTTTCATTTGTAAACAAAAAAAATCATTGAAAAGATAAGAATATTCATTAAATATTAGAAGATAGATGAATTTTTAACCAAATGGTTGAATTTTCAACTAAAAAAACAAGTTTTCCACCATTGTGATGAATTTTTAACTAACATCTGCAACCGGAATGGTTGAATTTTTAAGCAAAATGAATTTTCTACCAAAAAGGACGAATTTTCAGTAACATAATACATGAATTTTCAACCAAATAGTAGAATTCTTAACTAAAAAAGATGAGTTTTTAACAAAAAATATAATAGTTCATATTTCAACCGAAAAATATTCTTTAAAAAAAATTAAGAACAGTTGAATTTAACAACAAAAAACGAATTTTCAAGAAAATAGTAACATTTCCAACGAAAAAGAGATTCATTTTCAATTAAAATTATATATCTTTAACAACAAAAATGAATTTTTAACAAAAGAGTTTAACTTTTAACCAAGTAACTGAATTCTCAACTTCAAAAAAATGAATTCCGGACGTTGATTGAAGGGTTGCAGTATATAACTAGATAACCAACAAAATCGGAATTTTTCAGGAGAGCGAAATAACATTCTGTAAAATCGAAATCACCGTTTAAAGGTAAAACAAAAGTTTACTCCCGAGCTGAAATGTTTCTAAATTGAGGCCAAAAAAGTATGATTACAAAATATTATTCAGTTCCAAGAAATCGAATGTGGAAGTTTACAATAGCAAAGTGACAAGAACCTAAAATTGGAACAGGTTTGGTTGCGAATCACGATAAAAACTGCAATTTTTAATTGATACAAAAAATAAAATATGGCTCACGATATATTGATTTGTTAAATTGAGAGAAAATGAGGTTGATAAGAAAAATTTAACCAATTCCGCATAAATCATTCAACAATTTGAAGGTTCAAATTTTATAGTATTTAAAAATTATCTTTAGATAGCGACTGAAAATCTATTTTTCAATTTAAACAAATAATAGAAACTTGCTCCCAAGATATGCGGAGGCTGAATAAGATTAAATAAGTTTTCATCCAAAAAATTATTCTGTTCTGGGAAAATAAAGATTCAGTATGACGGTATCGCACTGTGACAGACGATTTTTCGCTGAAAGTTATAGAAAAAGAATAAAGTTATGTTTTTTTTTTTAAATAAACGATAATAATTCTAAGAAATAATTTTTCTGATCGTAAGGCAAAACGTTAAGTAAAAAAAACCTTATAAAATTGGCTTTTTGTAGAAAATGAAGATTTAAGATTTTAGGTTGGAGTTTGATTGGTACTTTCGTGCTCAAAAAGTTGCAAATAGTTTTATTTAAGGATTTTCACTTTGAGAAAAGAAGTATTTTATTATTTTATTGCATTTAAAAACTTGTCTGATAAGAAAGTTGGTCGGAATAAGGGTTTAAAAAAAGGTAAAAGGTTAGCCAATTAAAAAAAAGAAGATTTGAGGCAAGCACACAAAGTCAGTTACCTGCTTTTGAATTCCCAATCTTTTTAGTACTATATTAAAAATGAGCTTTTGAAAAAACCTTTTAACACAACGTGTATTTGATTTTTAAGAATTTTTTATGCAAAAAGCACTTTTTCGGAAAAAGGTTGGTTATCTAGTGCTGCACTGCAACCCTTCAATTGCAATACTTGATATTTCAAAAAAAGAAAAACTTGAATAAAATATTTAAATTTTTAATCAAGATGAATTTTCAACTAGAATTATGAATCCTCAACTGGAATAGTGGATTTTTCAAGCAAAAATATGAATTTCAATCGAAAAGATTAATTTCCTACAAAAAAGAACGAATTCTCAACAAAATACATGAATTTCCAACCAAATAGTAAAATATTCAACTAAAAAAGATTAATTCTCAACGAAAAATGTAGCAGTTGATATTTAAACAAACAAATATTTTAATTTCAAATCAAAAGCAGTTGAACTCAACCAAAAAATATTTTGATTTTAAATCAAAAACAATTAAACTCAACGCCCAAAAAAACGAATTTTCAACCAGAGATGAATTTTCAATTGAAATTATGAATTTTCAATTAAGAAGAAAAAATAACAATTTTCAACTACAGACTTTCAACCAAGTAGATAAATCTTTAACCGAAGGTTAACCTTCTACTAGAATGATGAATCTTCAACTGGAATAGTAGAATTTTTATGCAAAAAGAAATAATTTCCTATAAAAAACCAACGAATTTTCAAAAAACAAAAGTTAAATCAACTAATATAAAGCTGCGTTTAAAAATAAAAATACATTGTTATTTACATTTATATAACAAATTCAAAAAAATTTCAAGTATATAAAAATTCCTTGACAATTCCAGGATTTCCAGGTGAGTAGACACTATGGTAGATGAAATCAACGAAAGACTGATTCAGAAAAACCCGAAAATATAAAATTCTAGAC
>CAKNWT010332457.1:0-13085 GCA_932066315.1 Andricus coriarius
TAAATCATATTAGTGGTAATTCTTAGTGATGCAGACTTGTCATTCGATATTATTTGTTTATTTTATTAAAGAAATTTTATAAACAAGTGCATATTTTAGCAATTTATGGGCAGAAAGTCATTGTTTTTCATTCTTAACGCCTTCAAATTATATAAGTAGTGGTGTTTAGTTATGAATAATTGTCATCCAATATTATTTGTTTCTTTCATTAACAAATTTTATAAACAAACCCGTCCTTTGTCCATTTATAGACAGAAAGTAATCGTTTTTCTTACTGATCATCTTAGTAGAACAAAATGATGCGCGCTGATGAACAGTCGCCGGGCTTAGGAAAATTTGTATTTTTAGATGCAGTTGTTAACTTAAACGTGTCTTTAGTAGAGTACATATTAAATTACAGTAACGTATTTTTTCTTTGATTTCGCAAATTACGAACACACTTTCCATGAAAATAATTGATTTAATCAATACATTTTGACACTGATAATCGCCATATCCCCAAAAATCATCATGAATTTTTTATTTTTCAGCTACTTCAATTTTCGCAAAGCACTGTCCACGGCAACAAGAAATCATCTCTGTAAATATTTTCGCAGTTACAGTCATTTCAGGGTTTGAAGTTGACGCATCTTCTTTACCCTTGGGAATAGCAAAAGTATTTTCATGTAGCATATTTCATTCCTTAAGCGCAAAAGATAATGCAATTTTTCAAAACGAACAAAAAAAAGTATGGTTTACGTAATATTACAAAAAAAAGACAGAATACAGGGATTGTTTAATTTATTTTACGAACCTTACTTCAAACGAAATTGAATACTTACTTTATTACGAGCATCTTTTGCAATATTTACATCCCATAGCTCTTCGTTTCGAGAACGCTTTCGTTCTTTTTTGGATTTTTGTTGAGCCATACCTATTGCATCTTAATATATTTTACGTATACGCAATGAATAAGTAGATTTGTAATAGAAAAATTTCTCAAATGATCCGCAAAATTATGATCGATAAATTGTTTTTCACACTCCCTGAAGTATTTTTTATTTCACTCACTCGTTGTTTTGCGAGACAAAGTCTCACTGAAGACCGCAGATGCAGCGTAAGTTTTTCACGCATAAAAAAAAATATCACATCAAGGGCATTCGCGTGCTCTCCGAGCCCTTTACTCAACATAGGTTTTTTTTTCACGCAAAAAAAAAACGATCATTAGAGAGGTTTTTCTAGTACGAATCTACTTATGCTTTGTGTATTAGGTTGGTAAAAAAAATTATTTTTTTGATTTTTTAAAGTCTCACCTCCTCATTTCGTGTCTTTTGGTAAAAAAAAAATTTTTAATTTCTTGAGATTAAAAACAAATTTAGAGGTAGAGCACGACCTTTGAAGTGCCCCGAAGTATTAAAAATTCGGTAAGTCCTTGAATTTTAAGAAGAATCGTAAAAACTTTACATCGATGATGTAAAACTATAATGTGAGCAGTACGAAGCCTAAAAAAAATTTTTAAATTAAATTTTCCTCCAATTTTTAGAAAACTCACCCCTTAAAGACACTAAAAATTAATTTTTAAGTGTCTTTTCTGAATTTTATGAAAGTAAAATGAAAATTCAACGGCAAATTATATAAAAAGATTGATTATGCAAATATAAAAAATATTCCTCTTAAAATAAACATTTTTTACCTTTTCACCCCCAATAATCCATAAAAAATTACACTTTCTTTGTTTAAACTTTTTCATTTAATATACATATACATTCATAGGTTCAATATATATTATATATATTAGAAGAAAAAGTTTTAATGAAAGAAAATGTAATTTTTTATGGATTATTTAGGATGAAATAGAAAAAAATGTTTATTTTAAGGGAACTATTTTTCATATTTGTATAATAAAATTTTCTATATAATTTGCCACTTCAATTTTCATCTTACTTTCATAAAATTCAGAAAAGACACTTAAAATTTACTTTTTAGTGTCTTCAGTGATGAGTTTTGGCAAAGTTGGAAGTCAATTAAATTTTTTTTAATTCTGTCAGGTTTCGTACTGCTTACATGGTAGTTTTACATTATCGTTGTAAAGTTTTTACGATTCTTTTAGAAATTCAAGGACTTACTGAATTTTTAACACTTTAAGGTACTTTAAAGTTCGTGCCCTACTTCTAAACATTGGTTTTAAAATCTGAAAAAATTGGGAACATTTTTTTTCACCAAAAGATACAAAACGAAGGGGTGAACCTTTAAAAAATACGAAAAATAATTTTTTTGGACCACCCTATTGTGTATACGTAAAATTTATCCATATGCAATAGGTATGGCTGAACAAAAATCCAAAAAAGGACGAAAGCGTTCTCGAAACGAACAGCTATGGGATGTAAATATTGCGAAAGATGCTCGTAATAATGTAAGTATTTTATTTCGTTTGATGTAAGGCTCGTAAAATTAATTAAACAATCCCTGCATCTGTGTTTTTTGTAATATTACGTAAAACATACTTTTTTTCGTTCGTTTAGGAAATTTTCATTATCTTTTGCGCTAAAAGAATGAAATATGCTACATGAAAATACTTTTTCTATTCACAAGGGCAAAGAATACACGTCAACTTCAAACCCTGAAAGGACTGTACCTGAGAAAATATTTACAGAGATGATTTCTTGTTGCCGTGGACAGTGCTTTGCGAAAATTGAAGTAGCTGAACAACGAAAAATTCATGATGACTTTTGGGGATATGGCGATTATCAGTCTCAAAATGTATTGATTAAATCGATGTCGAGGAAGAAAATTACATCAGTAAACAATGGCAATCCTGTGAATAAAAGCCCGCAGAAATGGGAATATATTTTTCCTACAGAAACGTCGTACACAACAGTTTGTAAAAAATTTTTATGCAACATCTTAAGCATCGATAAACGTAGAATTGAAGTTGTGCAGAAGAAAATTTCATGTAATGAACCATTAGCAGATAGACGAGGTAAACATGAAAATCATAAAATAAAATTAACGGATGACGTTAAACAGATAATCCAATTGCATTGCGAAAGTTTGCCTCATTCTGAGTCTCATTATTCTAGAGAGGATACAAAATTAAATTATTTTCATGATTCGAGCCTAACTTTATGTGTTACGAGAGTGATCATCTTGGGAAACAGGGAGACGCCTTTGCCGACCACAAAAATGCAGTTAAAAAATATAAAATAGTAAAAGAGCGAATGGTCAATGACAAAGACGGAGTTTTACACTGCGTGTTCGATTTCGGTCAAAACTTACCTTTACCGAAGCTTCCTGTGAATTCCCAATTTTACTGTCGTTTATTGTGGCTTCAAATATTCAACGTTCACATTCTTTATTCAAATTCAAGTTATATGTTCCATTTTATTGAAGGGAAGCTGAAAAAAGGGTCGAATACAGTATGTAATTTGCTCTATTATGCTATACAGTCGGAGTTCAAAGCAAACGTTTATAATAAAATTTATTTGTATTCCGATGCTGCCGGCAGTCAGAATAGAAACTATTTGATAGTTTTATTTCTATCAATGCTATCTCAAAAGATTCAAATTTTCATCGAACACCTTTACCCAGTCCGCGGTCATTCTTACTGCGAATGTGACAGGAATTTTGGTAAATATGGCCAGAAGAAAAAAATGCAGGAGGCTATCGAGACACCCGAAGAGTATCTTGATATAATTGAAAATTCAAGGAATCCTCCCTTCACGATGGTTGACGCTGCTCAATGCGATGTTAAAAATTTTGAGTCCGTTTTACAAAAAAATAAGGAAATTGAACAAATAAAAATAAGTACCGTCGTGAAAATTGATTATTTCCCAAATGGTCAAGTGAATGTGTACTACAAGTACGATGGAGAACCGACATCAATCTTTGTCCTTTTGGATCTTTCTTTTGATGATTTGGAGAATACACCGCTGGCTGACGCGATTGGGGTCTCAAAAGAAAAACTAAAAGATCTTAAACTTTTGCAGCAGTTTTTAAGTCCCAAAGGGCAAGCGTTTTATAATGAATTTTTTGAAAACACTCTAATCCGAAATCCATAATTGTCGTTGTTTCATTATAATTTTATTGTCATTATATTATGAATATTATTGTTATTAAAAGTAATACTATAGGCATCATCATCATTGTTATTATTATTTTCATGGAAAGTGTGTTTAAAATTTGCGAAATCAAAGAAAAAATACGACAGTTCAACTTATTATACGTACTCTGCTAAAAACATGATAAATTCACTTTTTTGATATAATAGTAGACTTTTTTCTTATATATGATATAAAACGAGCTTCTTATACGTTTAAATTAAATACTGTATCTCAAAATATAAATTTTCCTAACTACATAGAAAATTTTTATCGAATAAAATTTTTTTGAAATGATTAAAAAAAACGATTTAGAGACGATCAGAAAGAAGAACGGATAGTTTCTATTATAAATAGTCAAACTATCCATTTGTTTATAACATTCGTTTATGAAATAAACAAATAATATCGATTGACAATACTTCGTCACTAAACATGACTACTTATGTAATTTGAAGACAATTAGAGAAAATAACGATTACTTTCTACCTATAAATAACGTAACTATGCATTTGTTTATAAACTGTGTTTATAAAATCAATAAATAATATCGAATGACTTATATTTATCATTAAATATTATCACTAATATAATTTGAAGGTACTAAGAAAGAAAAACGATTACTTTCTGCCAATAAATGCCTAAACTTTGCATTTGTTTATATAATTTTTTATAAAATAAACAAATTATACCAGATAACAAATTTTCATGGTCAAGTGTGATCCTGTCGTTAAAATCAAGCAATTCAAACTTACAAATATACTTTGCAAGCAAAATTTCCACGATATTGACATTTTGTTGATATAATTTGTTTATAACAATTAGATTCGATATCCTGTTAATTATTCATATTCTTTAGATACTTTGACATTCACTTTCATCGAGAATGGGATTAATTATATTATTTATTTGAAGATAAATAATAATAATTAAAAAATGTCTCATTTTCGCTCATTGTTTATTTATATAAAAAATAGAAAATGATAAAAATTGTAAAATCTAATTAATAGTCCGTCTTACGCAAGTATTGCTGATCACTTCTAAATAAAAAATTTGAAAATCGGTCAAGAATTGTAGGCTGTAGGTGATTTCGAACAGTAAATTCCCGATTCAGCCCACTGGCTGCTACTGTTTCCTCGGCGCGCATCATTTCTTTTTACTAAGCTCGTGATATCTTGTGATATACAAAACAAAATAATATGCTGTTTGCGTAGATTTATTCATTAATCCCTACAGAACAACTTTCTCACTGGAAGTTCTCTGAGAATCAACGATTTGTACCTTTTTTTTTAATGTAAATACGGGCGAACGGTACAAGCGGGGATTGTCGGCAGATTGCATAACGTTCAGGGGCACATTCAAGCGGTCGAGCGCAGATCCCATTCTTCTATTCGGCCCTTCAATTGATGTATTTTGTCGATAATTCATCTTTTTTTGTAGAAAATTAATCTTCTTGGTTAAAAAGTCAACTTTTTGCTTGAATGTGGAACTCTTTTCTTAAAAATTCATGTATTTTGTTGAAAATTCATCTTTGTTTGTAGCAAATTAATCTTTTTGGTTAAATGTGGAACTCTTTTCTTGAAACTTTATGTATTTTGTTGATAATTCATCTTTTTTGTAGAATGTTAATCTTCTTGTTTAAAAAATCAACTTTTTGTTTGAAAATTCAACTCTTTGCCGAAGTACGGAACTCTTTTTTTGAAACTTGATGTATTTTGTTGATAATTCATCTTTATTTGCAGAAAATTAATCTTCTGGCTTAAAAAACCAACTTTTTGGTTGAAAATTCAAGTCTGTGCCAGAATGTGGAACTCTTTTATGAAAATTCATGTATTTTTTCGATAATTTATCTTTTTTGTAGCAAATTAATCTTTTCACTTAAATGTGGAACTCTTTTCTTGAAACTTCATGTATTTGGTTAAAAATTCATTTACTTTATTGAAAATTAATCTTCTTGATTAAAAAAATCCAATTTTTGGTTAAACATGGAACTCTTTTCTTAAAAATTGATGTATTTTGTTAATAATTCATCTTTTTTGTAGAAAGTAAATCTTTCTGGTTAAAAAATCAACTTTTGGTTTGAAAATTTAACTCTTTGCCAGAATGTGGAGCTCTTATTTGAAAATTCATGTATTTTTTCGATAATTCATCTTTTTTGTAGAAAATTAATCTTCTTGGTTAAATATGGAACTCTTTTCTTGAAAATTCATGTATTTTGTTGAAAATTCATCTTTGTTTGTAGCAAATTAATCTTTTTACTTAATTGTGGAACTCTTTTCTTGAAACTTCATGCATTTGGTTAAAAATTCATCTACTTTATTGAAAATTAATCTTCTTGGTTAAAAAAATCCAATTTTTGGTTAAACATAGAACTCTTTTATTGAAAATTGATGCACTTTGTTGATAATTTATCTTTTTTGTAGAATGTTAATCTTCTTGGTTAAAAAATTAACTTTTTGTTTGAAATATCAACCTATTGCCTGAGTGTGAAACTCTTTTTTTGAAAATTGATGTATTTTGTTGATAATAATTCATCTTTATTTGTAGAATATTAATCTTCTGGTTTAAAAAATCAACTTTTTGGTTGAAAATTCAATTCTTTGCCAGAATCTGGAACTCTTTTTTGAAAAGTCATGTATTTTTTTGATAATTCATCTTTTTTGTAGAAAATTATTCTTCTTGTTTGATAAATCAAATCCTTGGTTCAATGTTGAAGTCCTTTCGTGAAACTTAATTTTTTTTTGTTAAAAAATTAACTATTTTCGTAAAAATTTATTTTTTGTTGTTCAAAATTAATCGTTTTCTAGAAAATGTCACTATTCTATTTTTGGTAAAATATTGATATTTTAAATTAAAAATTAATCTTTTCTGGTTGTAAATTCATGTCGTTTTTTGGAAAAGTCGTCTTTTTCTGTGGAAAATGAACCTTCTTGTTTGAAAATTCTTCCTTTTTGGTTACAAATCCAAATGCTTGGTTCGATATTACTTTGTTTTTGTTTAGGATTCAACATTTTGATTAAAAAATCGTATACCTTCTTTAAAATCGAGTGCTACTTATGAAAAATTAACTTTTTTGTTTGTTAAACTATTAACTATTACATATTTTGTTAAGAATTCATTTTCTTGTGAAAAATCTCTCAGGTTCAAAATTCAACTTTTTTGTACAAAAAAAAATTTTCTTTTAGGGTTGAGAATTTAATAATTCGTTAAAAAATTGAACTATTTGTTTAAAAATTAACTTTTTGGTTGAAAATTCAACTTTGTTGGCAGAAAATTTAACTATTTATTTGAAAATTCAACTCTTTTGTTAAAAAAATTTTTTTATCAATTTTCTTATCTGAAAATGTAGTTATTCCATTCTTGATTCAAAATTCTTCCTTCATAGCTTTTTTAGTTGAATTTGACTGGTTAAAAATTCGTTTTTTTTACTGAAAATTAATTTTTAATTGAAAAATTGACTATTCCATTTTTGGTTGTAAACTTACCTTTTTTAGTGGAAAATTTAACTATTTGGTTGAAATTTCCTGTATTTTGTTGAAAATTCGTCTTCTGGTTGAGAATTAATTTTTTGGTGAAAATTCATCTTTTTAGGATAAAAATGCAGCTATTTGGTAAAAAATTGAACTATTTTGTAAAAAGTTTAATTATTTTGTTGAAAATTTGTTCTTTTGGATTAGAAATTTCTTCCAAAATTCATTTTTTTGAATTTAATTAAACTGTTTTTGACTTAAAATTAAACTCTGTTTTAGTTCAAATATCAACTATTACTGCTTTCGTTAACAATAATAATTAAAATGCGTTAATATTATTTATATTGTCAGAAAATTGGTATTATCCAGTATGAACTATCCTTCCCTATGCTTATTTAATAAAAAATATAAAAAACCAATAAAATAAGTAAAGTTTCAAAAAATAATAATAATTAATAATAATAGTAATAATAATTCAATCAGTTCAAACAATAAAAAGCATCAAACTATGACTTTCATCAAAACATTCAATTAATTTTTACTTTACATTTTTAAAAAATTTTTACTTTCATTTCTAAACATTTAATTTATTTGTAACCTTTTAAACTAATTTTATAAAAAATAAAACATATCTACATATATTTTTGAAAACTAAATTCAAATATTCATTTTAGAAAATCAAGCACATTTGAAAAATTATTTAATTGTAATAAGGGTATTTTAAATATAAATAAACTGTTATTATACAAATTATATCCGATTTTCAATTATGCAACCTTCAAGTAAACTATAAATTTATGTTACCTAATTTAGAAAAAAAACTAAATTTTAATCTTTATTCAATTGATTATCGTTAAAAAAAATTAATCAACTAATAATTAGTTAATCATTTCACAAAATAAGAAGCATTAAACTATAACTTTCATTAAAACATTCAAATAATTTTTACTTTATATATATATTTTTTTTTAATTGAACTTTCATTTCTGAATATTTTGATTTATTAATAACCTTTTAAACTAAGTTCAGAAAATTTAAGTTTTAATAGAATCAGTTGATAATTAATTAATCAGTTCTTAACATAAAAATAATTACACAATTATTTTCATTAAAACATTCAAATAATTTTTACATTATATTTTTTTTCATTTAAATTGTGTTTTTTATACATTTAATTCATAAATGATCTTCGAAACTTCTTCATTTCCCAACTTCACAGGCATTTGAAAGTATTTTAAGGAACAAAATAAACTTTTATTATAGAAATAATAGCCTACATTTTCAATTACATAACCTTCAAGTAAATAATCAATTTATGGTACTTCATTGCAAAACAATTTGAATTCAATTTTTATTTAATTTAAAGTTTTTAACAAAATGAATCGCCCAATAATTAATTAAACTGTTTACAACTCAAAAAGCATGAATCTATTATTTTCATTGAAACATCTAAATAATGTTTACTTCATATTTTTTGAAACGTGAAATTTCATTTCTGAAAATTGGAATTATAAATAACTTTTATACTAATTTTCGGACAACTTTAAACATAACATGTGGATATAATTAAAAAAATTGAATTCAGACACTCATTTAATCATTAATCTATAATTTTCACTGAAAAATTCAAATAATTTTTACTTTATATTTTTTTTTCAAATTTGAACTTTCATTTCTAACAATTGGAATCAATAATAACCTTTTAAACTAATTCCAAAAAATGTTAGTTTTAATAGAAGTTAATAATTAGTTAATCAGTTCACAATATAAAAAGCATTAAACAATTATTCTCCTTGAAATATTCACATGAATTTTTACATTATACATATGTTTTTGGTTTGAAAGAGCATTTCTATATATTTAATTCAATATTAACCTTCAAAACTAATTAAAAAAAAATATGTACATATCATTTTTAAAATACACTTTAAAAAAATAATTAATTAATCAGTTCACAAAATAAGAAGTATGGAACTATAACTTTAATTAAAAAATTCTATTAATTTTTACTTTATATTTTTTCAAGCTTGAGTATTAAGAGAGAGGTTATACTTTATAATATATCACTGCGGTGGCGCGGTTACAGTTACATGCTTCAATAATTTTCAATATGATATGCACATGTATTTTCATTTTTTTAAAGTTATTTTTAAAGGTTATTAATCAAATAAATGTATAGAAATTCAATTTCGAACAAATAAACATGTATATAATGTGAAAATTTGTTGAATTATTAACTGATTCTACCAAAACTTAAATTTTCTGAAATTAGTTTTAAGTCAAATTTTCAGAAATGAAAGTTCAAATTAAAAAGAAATATATAAAGTGACAATTATTTGAATTTTTCAATGAAAATTATAGATTAATGCTTAAATGAGTATCTGCATTCAATTTTAAAAATTATATCTATATATTATGTTTTAATTTTTTCGAAAATTGGTATAAAAAGTTATTAACAATTCAAATTTTCAGAAATGAAATTTCAAGTTTAAAAAAATGTAAAGCAAAAATTAGCTGAATCTTTAAATGAAAATAATAGGTTCGTGCTTTTTATGTTGTAAACAAATTAATTAATTTTAGGTCGATTAATTTTGTTAAAATATTAAATTAAGTAAAGATTGAATTTCAATTGATTTTCAATTAAGTAAGATAAATTGATTATTTACTTTAAGGTTTCAATGAAAATAACTGTTTAATGCTTTTTATGTTCTAAACTGACTAAATTAACCCAGGTGGAAATATTATGTATAGTTTATATATAGTTTGAAATATTATATATAATATTAATTTGTTTTAGACATTTTTTATATAAAACAACTGGATATTATATATAATAATTCACACTATATATAAACTGTTTATAATATTTCCGCCTGGGAATATAAAATGATTATTTTTTGTCTCAATATTAAGGTAAGTAAAGATTTAATTTCAATTTTTCTCTATTGAAGAACATATATTGATCATTTATTTTAAGGTTATGTAATTGAATATCGGCTATTATTCGTATAATAAAAGTTTATTTTTATTTAACATATTTCTATTACAATGCTATAAGCTTTTAAAATGCTTTTGCTGCTTTGAAATGAGTATCTGAATTCCATTTTCAAAATTATATGTAAATTTATTTTAATTAGCTAGCAATGTATTTTGATACGCTGTTATATTTCTACTCAAACTTTTATTTAATTTTTGTTACCAGTTTGAAAGTTTATTAATAAATTATACAGTCAGAAAGAAAAGTTCAAATTAAAAAATATAACGTAAAAATTATTCAAACATTTCGATGAAAATATATGTTTAATGATTTTTATATTGTAAACTGAGTATCGGATCGGAATATAGTTTTCTCAATTATAGGTGTTAATGTTTTAATGATTTGGCGATGTAATGTTTTGATGTCCTGATTCACAAAAATGGCCGTGAATGTATCCGCAAATGTCATTTTACAAAAATTAAGTTTTTTCAAAAAATATTAAATTACATAACCTAAAAGTGCAGCAAAAATATATTTTAATGATCTGTCAATATATTTTGATATGTTATTTATAAATATGGTAATAACGTATCGTTTGTACTATATTATTATAAATTTTCAAAAACACACTATTGGCATTTGAATTTATAATTATATTCATCATTATTGATATTTGTTTCCGGATGAATAAAGTTAATAATAATCAGCGTAAATTAAATAATCCTATGTTACATGGATTCACTGAATACATTCTTTCAGAATCTGATTACAGCAAGAATTTAAGTGGTCAAAAACTTTTAACAAATAAATAGTTATTCGAAAATTGGGTAAACAACTAAAGTTTGCGCACCCATGCGCGCGCGTATAATAATCTAGTATGATAAAGAAGAACATCTGCGACTGGATTAGAAGTGTAGACAAATTATTGACATACATTTCACTTTACCCCATGTATTGGGAAAGTCAGTCATAACAACCAAAGATATAATATCATTAATAACAAGTTACGCTGAAATTAATACTAAAAACACATAAATCCAAATAATTATCGGTGATCGATAAAATTAGAAATCCACTTTTTTAGTTCTATTAATTTTACGTTTGAAAAAGAGGTCATCCTATGACTTATAAAATGACGACTGTCACGGAAGGTCCCACCATAAAACTGCAATGGAGGTTACGAGTTTTCATCTATAGGACTAGACTATTATGTGCGCGCGCAAGCGCGCGCTAACTTTTGTTCTCATTTTTCTCATTTACTCAATTTTCGAATAACTATTTAGTCGTTCAAATTTCTTGACCAATGAAATTCTTGCTGAAATTGTATTCTCAAAGAATGTATTCAGGGAATCCATGTAACGTAGAATTTACTATTACTCTTGATAATAGTAAATGGCGAGAAATCATTTCAAGATTTCAAGTGCACGGTATGTAATTTAATATTTTGAAAAAAAAACATAATTTTTGTACAATGACATTTGCGGGTACTTTCACGGCCATATTTTAAAATGTAAGCTTCAATGTACATCGCTAAATAATTAACATATTAATACCTATACTTAAAAATAAAATTATTCTGATCCGATTCTCAGTTCTGAATATAAAAATCATTGAACATGTCTTTGCACTGGAATCTTTAAATAATTTTGAATAGAAAAATTATGTGGTCCAATATTGTAAAAAAATTAATGAATTTACAACTCTCAACAAAATTAATGAGTTTACAATTTTTACTTTGAATTTGTCTGAAAATTTAAATAAATAATAACCTTTTGAACTAATTCCATAGAAAAGTAAAATATAGGTACATATAGTATTGGAAGCAGACTTTAGATACTTATTTCACAACATCACAATAATTTAAAATAATTACAAAATTGGAATAGAAGTATTTTGAACATAAATAATCTTTTATTATCAAAATTATAGCCAATATTCAATTGTATTATCTTGAAGTAAATGATCAATTTTTGTACTAAATTTAAACAAATTAAAATTGAATCTTTATTCAATTTAATATTTTGAAAAATATTAATCAGTTAAAAAATAATCAGTTCAAAACATAAGAAGCATTAAACTATAATTTTTATTAAAACATTCAAATAATTTTTACTCATAGATTTCATTTTTAATTTTAACTTTCATTTCTGAATATTTAATGTGTTAATAACCTTTTAAACTAATTCCAGAAAATGTAAGCTTCAATAGAATCGGGTAATAATTAATTAATCAGCACATGAAATAAAAAGCATTACACAATTATTTTCAATAAAACAATCAAATAACTTTTACATCATATTCTCGTTTAAATTTGAAATTTCATTTCTATACATTTAATTTATTATTTATTATTAATAATCAATTTATATTACTCAATTGAAAAACAATTTCAATTCAATCTTTATTTAATTCCAAGTTTTTAACAAAATTAATCGACTAATAATTAATTAAACTGTTTACAACATAAAAATTATATTTTTTCAAACATGAAATTTCAATTCTGAAAATTTGAATTATTTGTAACTTTTTATACTAATTTAAAAAAATTTAAACATAATATTT
>CAKNWT010332461.1:0-10974 GCA_932066315.1 Andricus coriarius
AAAACGAGAAGGCTCTAGATCAGGCGAAACAACAGTTGTATGAATTAAATCTACAACGTAAACTGAAAAGCAAATAAGCCTATATTATTCACAAAAATATGCGGACATAGATAGGGTCCGAGCACTTCCCGGTAATAGCTACACTGAGAAGTGGCGTCCGTGTGCTCGGCAGAGGGAGAAAGGAAACAGGGGGAGAAAGGAAAACGAAAATGGGAGTCTGGGAGGCCGGTAAATTAAAAGAGTTTAAACAAAAAATGGAAAAGGAGAATGTTAGGTATAAAAACGAGGAGGGAGTAGACTCATTAATTAAAAGGGTGGAAGGGTCGATTGAGAAGGTAAGGGATGAGATAGGTACAAAAGAAGAGAGAGAAGAGGGAAAAAGAGGCTGGTGGGACGACGAATGCAGGGAGAGTAAAGAGGAATGAAAGAGTGTGTAAGAAGATGGAGGAAAGAAGAAATAGAGAAGGCGGTTTACAACAGGAGAAAAAGAGAACATACGAGGATGGTGGAAAAGAAAAAGCAAAACGGAAAGAAGAAATAGAAAAAGCCATCAAAGAAGGTGCGGTTGTATGTGATAAACAGGGAAAGAGGAGGAAGGACCGGCGTGAATGAAGAAATAGAATTAAGTGAGTGGACGGACTCTTTCTAGGGTCTGTTAGGGGGACAACAAAATAGGATCAAAGGGGAAAATAGAAGGATAGACCAGGCAGAAATGGAGAAAGGGCACTAAATAACAAGAGAAGAAGTGGATGAGGCAATAGATAGACTAAAAAGAAACTACGCTACAAGAGAGGATATATGGAGAACGAAGCGATAAAGTATGGAGGAGTAGGGGTTAGGGAAGGGATGTGGAAAATCGGCAACAAGATCTGGAAAGGAGAATGGTGGCTGGAGGAGTGGATGATAGAGCTGGTGGTACCGCTTGTTAAGAAAGGGAAGGAGAAAAAGGTTTAGAAGTACAGAGAGATCACTCTCATGGCAGTGGGTTATAAAATATACGCAGAAATTCCAAGACAAAGTTTAGAGAGTCAGATAGAAGAGGAACAAAATATATCGCACAATCAGACGGGATTTAGAAAAGGGATGGGGACAATAGATAACATTTACGTACTCAACTTCTTCCTTAACAGAAATTTAGGGAGAAAGAGAGGGAAATTAATCGCCTTTTTCGTAGATTTTAAAGCACCTTTTGACTCAGTGAATAGAAAAGTGCTATGGCAGGCAATGCAAGTGAGGGGGATAGAGGAAAGGTTGGTAGAGAGGATAAAGGAAATTTTTTACTGAAACCAGGAATTATGTCTAAGGCAAGGGTGTCTGTTGAGCCCGCTACTCTTTAATATGCTGCTGGCAGACTTGGAGAAGCTAAACGAGAAAGGGAAATGGGGAACGATTTTGGGTAATAGCAAACTATACTTTCTAGCATACGCGAACGGCGTAGTTCTGTTAGCAGACGGACTTAATGATGAGAATTTTCGAAGAGTATGTGGAAACAAAAGAACTGGCGGTGAATGTAGGGAAGACCAGGGTGATGTCGTTTAGAAGTAGAAGGACCAAAATAGGTTACGTTTCGAAGATGAACGGACAAAGAGTGGAAATTGTGTAGGAGTTCTATTACTTACGTTTTTGGTTTGAGGCAGGAGGGGGAAACGGAGTTCAGGAGAGGACAAGAATTTAATGTGCGAGTAAAGTAATGGGCCAAGTATGGCTTTTAGGAAAGAGAAGGTTCAATGACGATTGGAGAATGCGGGTTTGGTTGTTTGATGCGTTGGTTTGGGCGGTGTTGTGTCATGGAGTGGAGGTCTGGAGATAGAAGGAACATACGAAAGTTGAAAGCATGCATGATATATTTTCTGAGATGGGTAATGGGGGTTAGTTTGAGTTGCCCAAGATACATGTTGAGGGAAGAATTAGAAAGGGAAAAAATGGTAACTAGACAAATTAAGAGAGCCTGGACGTTTGAAAACAAGCTAAGACGGGAAGAGGGGAGCAGAATAGCACAAGCTTGCTTCGATGAAGTTTGAAATAAAGAGACGAGAGGCAATTTGGGAAATTCGAAATGGGAGGAAGAGAGGCAAAAAATGAGGAGGGTTTTTGACACACAAGAAGGGGCTTTGGATTGCTAGAACATAGAATTAGAGCTATTAGTAAGACAAGGAGAAGAGAGATGGAGAAACATTATGGATTCGAGGTACAATAATGGTATATGATGTTTAAAGTGTTGACAAAACCAGAATATTTGCAAAACATAGAAAAGGAAGACAAATGGAATAGGGTGGGACGGTTTAGAAAGGGAGAAGGTGTGAGAGCTTGCAGATATTGGATTGATGAAGAGGACAATCTGTGCAGAGTATGTGGATACGAAATGGAGTCATGGGCACATGTGTTGGACAGGCGTACGGGAGAGGAAGATGGATAGTTGAGTGTGGATGAGTGTTTAGATGGACTTTGGATGGTGATTGACAGGGAGTGACGTGGATGAAGAAATTGGAAGAATTAGCAGAAAGTAAGTTTGGCAGAGCCAAACGGGTAATCCTATTAAAGGACAGTAAATAGCAAATATCAAAATCGTGGAAACTTTATTCTTATAGTAAGACGAAAAGAAAGCTATGGAAGATCGCTCATTTGAAGAATTAAGATTATTGTAATTATTATAAGTAAGGCGAAACATTAGAATATAAGCAGCGGTTAAGTTAGACTAAGGATGGAATGTAAATATATGTACAGTAGGTTGGGCGGATTTTTTTTTTTTTAAGGCCTCAGGTCTTTAAATAGGCATTTGCTTACATAATTTGTGTTTAAAATAAGCAGATTATACCAGACAACGAATTTCCATGATGAAACGTGAACCTGATGATAAAATCCAGCAATTTCAACTTAAAAATATACTTTGCGAGCAAAATTTCCAAAACGTTGACATTTTGTTAATATAATTGGTTTATAACAATAAGATGAGGCAACTTGAGAGGCGCTTAGAAGCATTAAAGATATAGAGGGCGCGTAAACTATGTTACGGTATATCATTCTTAAAACTGCGATTGAAGTATATGTTACGGTGGTTGTAGGAAGAAAATCTGGTTGTGCATGGTGGAGTGATGAAATTAAGGCCGCCCAAAAAAAAAAGAAAAAAGCGAATAGGGGAACGTTAAACATCACAGGTCTTAGGGCTGAGGAGAGAAATAGACATGAAAGTGATTAAAGACATAAAAAGAGAAAAGTTAAACGACTAGTTAGGGAAAGTAAAGATTAAATCAGAACAGAAGAAGAGAAGAAATTACAAAACGACTTTCAAGGAACCATGAAACTAATATTTAAAGAGATGAAGGAAAGTAAAAATACAGAGTTCACACATAAAAATTTTGTGATGCTCTCCACGTGGGGTGATCGCTAGAAAGATTGATCAGCAGCCTGGGTCGGATCACTGTTGCGGAATGAACGTGTTATTTAAATAAATAACACGAGAATTCTAGATCAATCTAAAATATCTATACCTTACACCTATATACCTTTTTACCCTATACCGATATACACATCCACATGCTACTACTTTCCAGCCGAGCAATTCACGCCTACACCGAAAGGGAAACGGCTTAATGGTATAATAATACCACTTGTTTCTTTTCATAGGAAAGATAGAGAAAATGCAAGTTTTTTTAAATCTCTTGCACTATATATGTCGCTAATTAAACACAGTTTATTTTATTAATGAAACTGGTCTAAAAAAATAACCATAAATAACGTAACTAAAGAAAAATTATTTAAAAAAAGGATTATTTATTCTTTAAATTTATGAAATATATCATCAATCCCGAAAAATAATAACTTTTCACGTTTTACAGGCGAAAAAAGGGTTTGAATAAATAATAATTGTTTCAACAACTCACAATTAGTTAGAAAATACTGATGGTTTTAAAACATAAATTTATGTGTAGAAATTATTTTTTAAACATTCCCTAAGAGGTGACAGAACTGTAATTTACAAAAAGGTAATAAGAAGTACTTCTACTTTCAATTTTGTCGAAAAACGAGCTTTTCCTATTTAAACCCCTATTTTAAAGGACCATTTCGCTGGCAAAACCACCCACGCAAATTCAACTTTTTTTGGGCCACATATTTAATGCAGAATTTGTTCAAATTTGTACAACCAAAATTAGAATTTGTGCAACACCGGAAGTACCTGATAACTCAAAAAAACACTGGCCGTGCCAGCGAAACGTTTCGCTGGCCCCGACATTATCCCAAATCAGCATTATATGAGCGTATTATTTTCGTCTTAATTTGTTCAAATTTGTGCAACCAACTTCAGCCGCTAAAAACTACCCCCTGTAGGGCAACCATCATGGTGGGGCTAGCGAAATATTTCGCCAGTCCCGGCAATGTCTAAAATCAACTTGATATCAGCGTATTATTTTCGTTTAAATTTGTTCAAATTTGTGCACCAAATTCAACCCCTAACAATAACCTTCTTTGCAGCAAACATCATGGCCGGGCCAGCGAAACGTTTCGTTGGCCCCGGGATAACCCAAAAATAACTTTATATGATCCTATTATTTTCGTCTTAATTTGCTCAAATTTGTGCAACCAGCTTAAACCCCTAAAAACTACAAATTTCCTTTTGGATCATGTCGGGGCCAGCGAAACCTTTCGCTGGCCCGGACATGGTGTTTGCCACATGGGGGGTAGTTTTGAGGGGTTGAAGTTGGTTGAACAAATTTGAACAAATTAGGACGCAAATAATACGCTCATATAAAGTTGAATTTGGATAATGATGCGGCCAGCGAAGCGTTTCGCTGGCCCGGCCATGGTATTTGCCGCATAGGTGGTAGTTTTTAAGGGTTGAAGCTGGTTGCACGAATTTGAACAAATTGAGACGAAAATAATACGCTTATATAAAGTTGATTTTGGATAATTTCGGGGCAGCGCAACGTTTCGCTGGCCCGTCCAAGATGTTTGCCGCATAGGGGGTAGTTTTTAGGGGTTGAAGCTGGTTGCACAAATTTGAACAAATTAAGACGAATATAATACGCTCATATAAACTTGATTTTGGATAATGTCGGGGCCAGCAAAACATTTCGCTGGCCCGGCCATGGTGTTTGCCGCATAGGGGGGTAGTTTTTAGGGGTGTAAGTTAGTTGCACAAATTTGAACAAATTAAGACGAAAATGAAAAGCCCACATAAAGTTAATTTTGGGTCATGTCTAGGCCAGCGAAATGTTTCGCTAGCCCGGCCAGTGTGTTTTTGAGTTATCGGGTACTTCCGGTGTTGCACAAATTCTAATTTTGGTTGTACAAATTTGAAAAAATTCTGCACTAAATATTTGGCCCAAAAAAAGTTCAATTTGCGTGGATGGTTGGGCCAGCGAAATGGTCCTCCATTTTAAATTAAAAAGCCCGGGGACAAGGGTTTATGGTAATCGATTTAAAAAATTTTTAAATTAGGAATTTCTTCTTCCGGAAACCAAACAAATTGAGAGAGGAGGGGCATTTATCATTGAAATTGAATTCTTACAGGTGTAAATTTAGACCGCCTGAAGCCTATATTCAGCTTCCCTATTGCTCGGTGTCATTGCTTTTTTTCAATTCACTCTAAAGCAAAACTTCTTAAGTGAATGTGTTGACGCGGAATTTGTGGAGAACGTGTGGAGAACAGTGATGGAGAACAAGAGAGAGTGAGAGAGAAGTCACAGCGTGCGCGGAGAGAAAAAAAGCGAGAGGAGAGACCGAGTTGTTAGCAACAGCCGAAAAACGTGATGAGTGCTTACGGTGATAAGAAGAAAAAGAAGATGGAAGTATGGTGGGAGGTGATACAAGTAGAATGGGAGAAAGAGAGGGAACGAGCGTAGCTGGAGAGCAAGAGAGAAAGGGAGAAGTTAATGGAGATGGCGAAGATGCATTTTGAGCATCTAGGAGCTCAACCTGAAAGTCGAAGGGTTGCTGGAGAAGTCGCGGTTAGTGGAACCGAGGAAAGAGGGAGAGCAGTCTCCAAGGGGAAATGAGACAGAGAAGAAAGATGCGAGCTGTCAGACGGATGGGAACGAGAGCACATGGAAGAATCCTCCAAGGGCTTTGACGAAGGGAGAGTGGGTGGCAGAGAAGGAGGCCAGAACGGAGAAAAGGAGAAACCTAAAGGTCCTGGGTGTCAGTGAAGACGACTGCGAGGTACCGAGTGTATTGGGGAGCCTAGCGGCACGCACACAGAGGGTGGTGAAAGTAGAGCCGTCTTGGAAGATTGACGGAGGTTTGATGCTCAAGCTGAAATCGATGAAGAGCAAAACGGAGTTGATGGAAGCAAGGGGTAAGCTTAAGAACTCAGGCTTATGGATTGGAGAGGGTTGGTCAGAGAGAGAGGAGCTGGTGGTGGATTGGCTTCGAAAAGAGAAGGGAAGGTTGGAACAGGCAGGTGTCGAGGTGAGAATTAAATATATGAAAGCAAAGGTAGCGGAGAGAATCTGGAAACGGAACGAGAAGGAAGGCAGAATGGAAGAGAAGGGAAGGAAGAAGCTGAGAGTGGTGAAACTTTTAAAGTGAAAAGCAGAGCAAGGTGGTTGGTTTGTTATAAAGAATTCAAATAATTGGAACAATTAAATCCGACATTTTTCAAAAAAACCAGTAAAAATGTCACAGAACAAGGTGGTTGGAGTTTTGTGAGAGGTTATGTGTTGAAAAGGAGTGGTGTGCAGTGTGGGTTAGGATGTGATGTACATCAGAGAATAAAAAGCGGTAAGGAAGGAAAAATTGTTTTGTGACAGATTAGGAGGACGAAGAACTTGTTACTGCTAGTTGAGTGAGGTAAAGCGAAAAGAGCGAGGAAAGGGAAAGGAGGTTAAAGACAATAAGCTGAATTTTGTAACTTATAATTGGACAATCTGACAGTTCTCTCTTTTTCTGATTTTTTTTTCATGATGGAACAATCAATTTCACAAATTTAAAAAAATATATAATCCTCTTTTATTTTTTAGAAAAAGGTGAACTCTCTGTATTTGTTTTCTGTTGAAAAAATCAAAAGCTTACGTGCTGAAAGAAAAAAGTGAGAGGTTGGTTTTTTGTTGACCCCGTTTTTTCCCTCTTCCTTTATTGCGTTATCCTTGTCTCTAATGAGCCGAAAAGTGAGGTTTTTCAGAAGCTTATTTTTGAATTGTGAAATTTTTTTTTGCTTATTCTGCAAAAACTAATCATGATAAAATGGATTTCTTTTCAATCTTAATTAAAAAAATTTTGAATAGAGACACTATACTCATGATTCTTTCTAATCTTCAGACTTTGCTTATGAATAATTTTTAAGATTTATTTTAATTGAGTTTCCATATTTTAACAAAAATTTATAAATTTATTTGGGAAATGCATTAAAATACTTTGGATTGTTTTCTTTTCCTGGTTGGAAAATTTAATAATCTGAATAGATTGGTTTCAGAATCACCCACAAATGCATGAAATACATGAAGTACATGAACTACATGAAATACATTAAATACACAAAAAAATACATTAAATACACACAAAAAATACATTAAATACACAAAGAAATACATTAAATACACACAAAAAATACATGAAATACATTAAATACATCAAATCCATGAAATACATAAAATACATTAAATGCACGAAATACACGAAATACATGAAACACATAAAATACATGAAAGACATTAAATACATCAAATACATTGAATGCATGAAAGAGAAACATGTAATACATTAAATACATGAAAGAAATACATTAAAAACGTTAAATACATGAAATACATGAAGTACATGAAATACGCGAAATACATGAATGACATTAAATACATTGAATACATGAAAGAAATACATTAAATACATGAATACATGAAATACATGAATACATTAAATCCATTAAATACATGAAATACATTGAATACACGAAAGACATAAAATACACGAAATACGTGAAAGACATTAAATACATTGAATACATGAAAGAAATACATTAAATACATGAAAACGTTAAATACATGAAATACATGAAAGACATGAAATACATGAAATACACTAAATACATAAAATACATTAAATACATGAAGTACATGAAATACATGAAGTACATGAAGTACGCGAAATACATGAATGACATTAAATACATTGAATACATGAAAGAAATACATTAAATACATGAATACATGAAATACATGAATACATTAAATCCATCAAATACATGAAATACATTAAATACATGAAAAACATTACATAAATTAAATACATTAAATACATGAAATACATTAAATACATGAAATACATTACATACATTAAATCCATTAAATACATGAAATACATTGAATACACAAAAGACATGAAATACACGAAATACACGAAAGACACTAAATACATTGAATGCATGAAAGAAATACATTAAATACATGAATACATGAAATACATGAATACATTATTATTATACCATTAAGCCGTTTCCCTTTCGGGGTAGGCGTGAATTGCTCGGTTGGAAAATAGTAGTATGTGGATGGGTATATAGGTATAGGGTAGATAGGTATATAGGTGTAAGGTATTGATTTTAGATTGATCTAGAGTGCTCGCGTTATTTATTTAAACAACACGTTCATTCCGCAACACTGCTCCGACCCAGGTTGCTGATCAATCTCTCTAGCGATCACCCCACGTGGAAAGCCTCACAAAATTGTTATGTGTGGTTCCCCACTTGGGCCCATTAGTATCCAAGGTCATTGTTTCAGGCGTCATTCACTCTACTCACATTCTTTTTATAAACTATCTGTCGCCAAACTTTTCTGTTCTGGCATTCTCGGCCTGCTTCCTCTACGTCCATGCATCTTCTCATGCAAGTTCTCCTGTTTTCATGGCTTCTTATGTCTCTTCGGATTAATGTCTCATTTACAGACTCTATCCATGCTTATTAAATCCATCAAATACATGAAATACATTAAATACATGAAATACATTAAATACATGAAATACATTGAATACACGAAAGACATGAAATACACGAAATACATGAAAGACATTAAATACATTGAATACATGAAAGAAATACATTAAATACATGAATACATGAAATACATGAATACATTAAATCCATTAAATACATGAAATACATTGAATACACGAAAGACATGAAATACACGAAATACATGAAAGACATTAAATACATTGAATACATGAAAGAAGTACATTAAATACATGAATACATGAAATACATTAAATACATAAAGTACATGAAATACATGAAGTACATGAAATACGCGAAATACATGAATGACATTAAATACATTGAATACATGAAAGAAATACATTAAATACATGAATACATGAATACATGAAATACATTAAATACATGAAAAAGATTACATACATGAAATACATTAAATACATGAAATACATTAAATACATGAAATACATTGAATACACGAAAGACATGAAATACACGAAATACGTGAAAGACATTAAATACATTGAATACATGAAAGAAATACATTAAATACATGAATATATGAAATACATTAAATACATGAAATACATTACATACATTAAATACATTAAATACATTAAATACATGAAATACATTAAATACATGAAATACAATAAATACATGAAATACATGAAATACATGAAATACATGAAATGCATGAAATACACGAAATACATGGAATACAGGAAATACATGAAGGACATTAAACACATGAAATATATCAAATACATGAAAGAAATACATGAAGAACATGAAATAAATTAAGTACGTGAAGTACATGAAGTACATAGTGTGCATGAAATACATGAAGTACATAAATGGCAATGTGTGGTTCGTGCTTGAGAGCATCGGAGTGAGAATTTGAGAGCTGGCCTGCATGCCTTTACTTTGCATGCTTTACTGCTTACAACAACAGTCTTATAATCTTCAGATACGCAGGATATCTAAATTTTGTACTCCATTTTCTTCACGTCATCTTCACGTCATCAAGTCGATGGTCAGAATTGTGAGTAAAAAAATGAATTAAATTTGCTAACAGTTCTCGCCGTTCAAACGCTGTCCTCAGCTGTCCACAGATTTCTCCCTTTCCTAAAATTATTATTTTCCGCAAAAATATTGATTTCCTCAGCAAAGGGTTTCATTTTTCTAAATTTTTATATATTAAAAAAGATCTCGCAAAATCCCGGATATTTGACAAGATTTTTTTCTTTCGCTCTCAAACACTTGGGGAAAAAATATATATCGAGTCAGTGCCGTACTTATGAAAAAAATAATTCAAAGTCGGATTTAACCCACGCTCTTAAAGAGAACATTTTAATTTTAAAAAGTCCCCACTCACCTTGATGCATA
The DNA here is from genome assembly GCA_932066315.1 of Andricus coriarius. Classification (NCBI taxonomy): domain Eukaryota; kingdom Metazoa; phylum Arthropoda; class Insecta; order Hymenoptera; family Cynipidae; genus Andricus; species Andricus coriarius. The sequence goes on from CAKNWT010332461.1 coordinate 10,307, forward strand.
CGATATTTTTTATAACTAATGGATGAGTTGATAACTTTTTTGTAAAACAGACATAATAACTTTATAAATTGACGTGAATTTTTACTTCCTGTAGACTGAAATGTTCTTTTCGCTTCCTAGGGACTGAAAAGTCGGACTTTAGCCACGCCTTATAGGCACTAAAAAGGGCCGAAATAATGCACGTGTTGTATAAAATGTAATATTTTTTAATAAATTATATAAATATCGACTTTTCAAATTAAATTTCATCTTTAGCTCTCTGTCCATTGTTTGGAAGTGAAAATCATTCTAAATATTATGAGATTGATTATGAAGGATGCAAAAGAATTTATGATGAAATGCAAAGAATTTTTGAAGAATTTACATTAATTCGTTGTGAATTACGAAGGGTTGATTGTTATTTCGAAAACAACTAATAGTGAATTCTAAATTTTTATTTATGGATTTCTAAGATTCAATTGTGGATAAAATTAAATGACATATGAGATGACATGACACATGATTCGACATGACACATGTCATGTGTCGTGTGTCATGTCATGTGTCATGTCATATGTAATTCCATGTGCCATGCCATATGTAATGCCATGTGCCATGCCATGTGCCATGCCGTGTGCCATACCATGTGCCATGCCATGTGCCATGCCATGTGCCATGCCATGTGCCAT
>CAKNWT010332461.1:11769-25427 GCA_932066315.1 Andricus coriarius
ATTCCGAAAAATTCATAACCATTTTACATAGAGTTAAAAGAGACTTATTGGCGTCGAGCGAACGATTTGATAAATGAAAAGCTACTGCAGTTATAGTATTTCAGGAGACATCTAAATATGCACTAATCAATATGAACCCTTCGCGACTTGTCGTCTCTTTCCACAGAAAAAAATTCTCACCTATAGGTGCTAACAATTAAATTCTGGAAATGTCTAGGTTCTTGAATAATTTAAAATGTCTCCAAGAAATACGAGCGAAGGAAACTAAGTCTGTCACTATATCCCTCTCATGGGATATTAAATTCACGAGTTCGTCGAAAGGGACTCGCGCGGCGTAATTAAAGCTATAGAATAATTACACTTTAAGGTGGACGCTCATAAATATGTTCTCAGGCTATACAAGTGAATTTTTTTTGATATTGTAGCAACTGCGAGCCTCAGTCAGAACAAAACCTTCGAACGATGGACATCTTCGATTCAAGTTATTTTAAACTCAATAAAGTATTATTGTCCTGTATTGGACAATGGCCTTATCAGTCCTCATATCAAAGGATTATTATTTCTGCTTTTATGGCAACTATGCATATTTCATTTTTTTTTGCACTGGTAATGTATAATAATCTACGATTCATTCATTCCATGCACATTGAAGCTCATGTGTTTCCGTTCGCTTTTCGGGTGTTTTTTGTCTCGCGTTTTTTTTAACTTAATTTTTTTGTTTAATTTCTTAGTTCTATCTTCAACGCTATATGTTTAAAATCGAGAGAGACTTGATAGTTGCACAATTTTTGATTCAAGGGATTTGTAATTAAACGATTCTGAATTAAATGCTTCGAGAATAAATTTCAAAAAATTAAAAATAAAGGCAATAATTTCTAAAATTCAATCCTTAAAAATGAGAAGAGTTTAGAACCGGGCATTAAAAATTGAATTATTTTTTATTTGAAAATCTTCCAAAATATTGTAAACATTTCAAAAATATAATTCAAGTTTCAATACCTGTGGTTCTAAAATCTTCTCACTTTCAAGTCTTCAATTTTAGAAACTACTGTCGTGAATTTGCATTGTTTGGAATTTATTCTGAAGGCATTTAATTCAAAATTGTTTGATTACAAATTCTTTAAACTGAAAATTGCACAACTATCATGCCTTCGAATTTGATATTCTGTCAAATTATTAAATTTTTAACCGTCTGAAATCCAAACCAAATAAGTTTGAATATATAAATCTTATATTATTACACATGATTTAAATTGAAAAGTTTTCAATTTGAACGTTTTAATTAGAAAAAAAATAGTAATTCAAATCCTTTGATATTTAAATTGTCCAGTTTTGCAAATTCTAGTCTAAATTTATTTAATTTCGACGCTTCGAATTATAAACTGCACAAACTCAACTTCTTTAGCATAAAATTTTCAAATTTAAAAAATGTTAGTCTCGAATTTGTCAACTTTAATTGCTTTTAATTTTAAAGTGTTTCGGTTGCAACATTTTCAATTTGAAATCGGATTCAATTCGAAATTATTATTTCAAAAATCCTAAATACTCCTATCATTTAAAATTTTTGTTATTGTTACACTTAGAACATGGAATTTTTCCTATATATTCTAATTTTATTTGGAATAATTAGGATTTTATTTTATTTAACAAATTACGTCGTTGGCAGATTTGTGGTATGGTAACTACAAATAATTTAGATGACTCCATTAACAATATGTCAGCCGTCCTTATGACTATATCGTGTTCTTCAAAATTATTAAATTTTAGTATTCAGTCAAAAAAGGTACAGTTTTTTCTAAACTTTACTTAATTTTTAAATATTACTTACTTTTATTTATATGAAGTAAACTTCTCTTGGCAGATGAAATGCCTTTTGGATGAAATAAAATCAAACTGGTCATTAGTGGCTGGACCAGAAGTTAACATCTTTCAAAAATTTGCCAATGAAGGAAAAAAGTTATCATTGATATACGTAGGTAAGGGGCAAGTCTTATGTTTGTAGGTCCCTGCCATGAAATCATTTTTTTAGATCTTCTGAAACCTTGGCCCGGAAATTTCTTTCCTATTTTTGCCAGATGAAAAAAAAATTTGTAAGGGTGGTATTAACACCCCTGAAGTTGTGATTGTATGATAAAGTTTGGATTAAGATGTCAAATTAGTCGTACATTTTTTGTTTAATTATAAAACTTTTAGGAAATATTACGCACTTTACATGTAAAAATTTGTGCTATTGAAAAAAAAGTTTAGGGAATAGTGTTCCTACAATTAAATAATAGTTATTTAAAATTTTTTTCTAAATTGATAACTTCTGGTAAAAGGAATGTCTGATTTCGTAAAATGAATTTTTAGAGAAAATTGCAAAAATTTTCAAAATATTTAAATTAATTTCCTAGCATTGAGAAAAATTAAAGTGAGCAAATAATTTTGAACTGGAACAGATTTCAAGGAATTTCAAAAGATGTCCATACTTGCCAAAAAATAATCTTAAAGTTTTTAATGAAATTTTTTAAATTTTGAGAGCATTTTCACAAATGTCATGAAAAATTCGAAATATTTTAAATGGTAGTTAGAACTTTTGAAAAGATTCAAAACTCGTTTTAAACTTAAAAAAATTTCAACAAAATTGAAACGAAATGTAGGTGTTTGAAGATTTCGAACAAATTTTTTTTTTACAAATTTTTAAAGATTTTAAGACATTTCGTAAGATGTCTAAACTTGACAAAATAGAATCTAGAAGTTTTCAAGGCAGTTCGAAAGATTTTTAAAAAATTTTACGAAAAATAAAAATTGTTTTAGAAGATATTTAGAAGTTTTGAAAAGATTCAATAATCATATGCAACGTAAAAGATTAATAAAAATTTGAAACATTTAGAAAAAGTATGTAAAAGATTTCAAAGCAAAATTTGACAATTTTAAAAGATTACGAAATTTTCAAAATAATTCGAGTAAGCTCAAGAGATATGCAGAAGTTTTAAAAAGATTAAAAAATAATTGTGCACTTAGCAGCATTTAAGAATTTTGAAAGTCTTCAAAAGAATAAATAGAATTCTTAGGATTCCTCGGAAAAGACAAATATTTCTAATTGTAAGACAGGAATTACTTTTTTTCATACAGTATCAGAACCTTAAGAGCGTTAAGAACCAATTTAAGATTTTGTTTGATAACAAACAAAATTTTTGGCTCACATGTCACCCTGATAAAGAATTTGCTGCATTGTACAGGATGAGCAATAATAGGGAATCATTTTCTGTCCAAAATAAAGAAACTTGCGATTCAAGGTTTTAGAAAATCAAAAAAAAAGTATTCCATGAGCCACCCTAGTGTGTAATTTCAGATTAGAAAAATAAAAATTACTTATTCTATAGTTTACACATACTTCTCGTTGAGTGCATACTTAATTACTATTTACATACCACAAATTCTTGATATTATCAAACCTTTAAATGAGACAAGATTAAGAAGAAGGACATATAAATCAAACTATTTTGTTGATGAAGATAGATATTACCATCATATTACAACTCATGAACATTTAACGAGTTTTTTAAGTGCAACAGCATTAGTAACTATTGATGGAATGTATGTAGTGTACACTGAACATATTTGTGGAATGTTCGCAATTCTTCGGTAAGAAATTTTATTTTATGAACAAAAAAATACTTGCTATACTATTTTATTCCTTCTTTGGGCAATCCATCATTCGTTTCCATAAATGTTTCGGGAGGAAATCGTACGTATTCTGAACCTCGTGCAACCCCCGTGGTGATGGCAAGCAGTCCTTACCGCCAGCCGTGAATTAATAATAACCTCGGTTTGAAGACACCTACCACCTTATTGACGAACGATGAATAATATCTTTGAACTCCCTAATCTGAAATACAGGGTGTCCCAGACTCAAGTGTCCGGACTTATATGGCTGTATAAAAATTAAAAAAATAAATCTAAAATTCGGTTTCCAAAAATCAGTTGAAGCTCAACAACGCTGCGCTGGACTCACGCTCACGTAAGCACGACTGTTTATAACGTGCTCATGATTGGTTCAGCTTAAACACTTAATAACTCAAAAACTATATCTTCAACTGATTTTTGGAGAAGGAATTTTCTATTTATTTTTTTAATGGTAATATAGCTGTATAAGTCCGGACACTTGAGTTTCGGACACCCTGTATATGAACATTATTTAAAGTCAAATAAACAATACACTCGGACCTGGATATACTTAGTTCGGATTTACTAATTTCCAGAAGCGCTGTCGCGGCGATTTCAGGCTAAGAGTGTTGCCCCTCGGGGTCAAGAGGGGGTGTTCAGTCAAGCGTGAAATACTACTAGCGTGGGAGAGAGGAGCAGTTCCGAGGCCCTGGAAAAAGCTTCAAGGCCATTTGCAAGCCAAACCCGAATTATATATAATCCAGGGTCCAGTCTAATGTATACAGTACAAAGTGACAAATGAAATCTAAATTACATTTTTGTATTCCATTCCGCCGGCTGAGTATCAATTACTTCATGGATATAGGTTTTGCCGAAAATGTCTGTCGTCACCACGGAGGTCCACATGGGCCAGACCGTGAGTTCAATCTGGTCCTCAAGCATATTTGAGGATCAGTCGTGGACTGCCAATTTATTATTCATAATAATTTATAAATTTTCAGGTATCGACTCGAGAATATCTTGAAAGATAACGATGGCAATTCCGAAATGTCAGAACGCCGTTCTCTTCAAGACGATGAAAGTCTCAGAAAAGTAGTTTTGGGATGTATATTGCTACACCAAAGAAATGTCGGGTGAGTATTTCATAAAAAGGTAAAAGCTGAAAAAATATACTGTAGAGTGTAAACTATTCATATTATTGCAATAATAATTAAAATAATAAATAATTATATACTACCGGCGGAAGTAATCTACACGCCTGTTTTTTAACTGTTGCTGAAGTGCTTTAATTTTTGTAATAATAAATTGAAAATTTGATAGCCATAATGGCATGGAAAGTAATAAAATTCTGCCTCTAGTGAGCTGAGGCTGTAGGCAGAATATCAATTATTTGAAAAGATATTACTCATTTTAGAGGTAAGTATTCGTGATATTTAACAAATTATTAAGATGTTTTCATAATTATTTTTCCTAGATTCTGCTTAAGACTCAAACTTGGTGCAAAGAAATTGCAAAATTTCACAAATGTATGAATACTTGCAACATTTTTGAACATCTTTATTTATTACATTTTAATCAAAGTCAGTAACATTTATGAAAAGCAGTTCGTGGAGCGGGTGAAAGTACCCTTAACTTAAGGGTTTCGTAGGATCAGGTACGGTTAAGACTTTTTTTAAATCAATTTTCAATTTTGTTTTTGCACAGCAACGCTGTGCTCAGTATCTTTCTTAGAGTTCTGAGTAAACTGCCATGCTTTAGATACGCGAAACATATCTCCATGAAAAATTGCCCCGGTTGGCCTTAATACAAGGAGGTTTCTGATCGGATCCCGACCGGGCTAACTCTGGTTAGGTTTTATGGACGGGAGCCGACAGGACACTAGTCCGGTTACATCTTTTGTAAAAATTACAACATTTTTAACACACATGTCATGATGAAAGACTTCCTTACAAATGTGAGATGAATTACTATTTGCAAAGTATAATTTAAAAATGTTCTAGGCCAGTAAACAAAAAATAGCTTCTTTAAATTACCTAAACAAAAAACATTTAATTTTGTCGAGTGTTTTAACTTATTAAACAAAACTGGTATAGATTCTGCAAAGTTCAATAGTATAATTACTTAATTGTTTAAAATTTTCTCAATTTTCAGACTGCTTTTAGTCTTTCAAATTTACCGCCATTTTTGACGCCCTCTGGCCTCCGCTTGTTGTATTTGCGTTGAAACTTACAAGTTTCACTTTCTCACCTTGAACGAGAATGAATTTATGCCGTATCGTAATTATTTATTTAACTATAATATTAATAATTAATTGATTATTTTATTTATTTTATTTTATTAATTTTGTTAATTAATTATTTTATAAGTAACTTAATTATTTTTATCAACGACGTTCATTGCCTGCCCCGTTCTTGTATCGATGCGCCGCCAGTCGCTACATTTTCAGCCGAAAAGCGCGGGTGATTTGAAATCAATAATAAATACTATCAACAATAATACAAACAAATACACCTGACATTCCTAGAACTGCTGGCCCACGCAGTTACTCAGCGCGTAGGGCAGGAGACGGTTGCTTTTTGCCTCGGAAAGGCCGAGAGCGCGAGTACTCTGTCGAGTACATATATTGCGCACTATTATGTAAACGGTTCAGGCGAGTGGATATCCGGCTTATTGCGCAGTTCAAAAGGTCGCGGTCCGTTAGTCTTTGTTGGCGTTAGCGTTTTTGTTGGGGTACGACAATTTTCAAACCAAAAATCAATATTACACAATCAGAAAACGACTCAAATATTTCGCGGAATAGTGAGTTTTGTGGCATGACTTCGATAGGCGGAAATGCCAGGCGTCACGAAGGTTAATACATGGTACTGCAACTGCATACAACTTTTTGGAGAAAACCTCCGAAACGTTAAGGTAAGTTATAAAGGTCTGCATAGTAATCTTTTCAAGTGTAGAATGCATTTGCGCAATTCTGTGTTCACGAAGCAACTGTCCCAAATTTGAGGTTAGATACCACTCATCTGATATTTAGAATTTTTTTTTTCGTGAAACTGAAAAGTCGTGAATCGACAAAAAAATGGAACATGAATGAGAAAATAGATTCTATTTATGACTTTTACGTTTATAATGTTTTCTCGAAAACGACGTGCAACGTATTGCCATGACGTCGTGAAACAATACTCAATTGAAGGATTCCCGCTCTTCGGGCCTCTTTTTTCATTGGTCAATCACAGACATGGAGGAGAGTGTACAGGGACCGTGGCGGGAGTTGACGGAACTGTGCAATCTGAGATAACCGTATACGGGGACTTAAAATGTTGGGGTCTTGAAATAATGGCGTCTTGAAATGATGGAGACTTTACTGTAATTTAGAAAACTACTATGGAGACTTTGCTTTCAAATGAGCCCAAGAACTTCAAAAAATGTTATTAATTCCTAGAGTTATTCCAATTTTTGCGAAACCTCTAAATTTGACGCTTTTTTGCAATATATATAATGAAAATAAGATTAAATAACCACCACAGGGTCTCACTGGGAGCAACTGCCATCTAAAAATGATACCGGCTTCCAGTAGGACCGCGGTAAATCATATTTATGGCCACGCCTCACAACCGTGAGATGGGTGGGCACAGGACACGATGAAATCAAAACGATAGGCCGGAGAAACCCTCGTGTGTTATAAGGACACGAAGCAACCCAAGGATGACAGCTTTCTGCATCCATTTCGCAAGTGCCTTGGCATATTTTTGGCACGCGGGTATGACTTTAAGGTGACGAACCAGTGATAGGTTCCCACCTCCAAGAGCACCTATCACAAGGACAATTACTTGTACCGAACATTTTGGGTACAGTTTTTGCAGCTCCCTTTTAAGGTCTTGATACGTCTCCTCCTTTTCTTTCTCCTTGGCAGTGATGTTGTATTCAGACGGTGCCGAGAATTTGATCACGAATATAGTTCGTTTCTCGAATTCTTGGAGAACAATGTCAGGCCTCGAGTGTGCAACGGTGACTGCTGTCCGAAAATCTTAGTTCTAGAAAATTTGGGACTTCTCGTTTTGGACAATTGAGTTTATCTCCCTCGGAGCGTTCGGCAGGGTAGGGTCGCGGCCAACGCCGGAACAGCGAAAAAGCTGGTAATAAAGGACTCTTAGGGCCGCATTATGTCTGTAGATGTACGTCGTTCCTGCGTGGGTGGGACACCCCGATAGTATGTGTTCCAGGTACTCAGCGTGTGCATGACACGCTCTGCACCTACCGCTGGAAACTTCTTAACATAAAATGCGGTCACGGTATGCTAAGGTGGAAATGACACCGTCCTGGCATGCGGAAATAAAACCCTCTGTACCTGAACTAAGCCCTGACGATCTGAGGAAAGCAAAAGCAAGGGTCTCGGCCGCTTGCTCCGCGCCTTTTTAAAGGTATGCTTCTCCACCAATCATCTCGTGGTCCGCCATGACGGCGTGAAAGGTATAATCGCGGAACTGACGAATTGATATGCACGCTTTTATGCATATGCATGATCTTACGTGTGGTGACATCAGGGGCCTCAAGTTCGCTCTTCGTCCATTGAACCACCCCAAACGAGTAGAGTAGAACCGGGACGGCAAGCATGTTAGTCGCAGATATCTTGTTCAACGCTGACAGATTGGAAGACCAAATCTGTCAAAGAAGATGGTTGTATCTGCTTCGGAGAGACTCCTTTATTGATGTTACGCCCTGAATGCGCCTTTGAGGCACGCCCAGGTATGTATAGGTTTCTCCAGTGTTGAGATGTCTGACAACACCTATATCCACAAGCTGAGGGTCCTCACGAACTCCAACAATCATTCCGTTCTTCAGATGAATGTTGGCACTTTTATCCAATCCTAAGTCCATCCCAGTCTCTCCTGTGCACTTCGCGACGATATTAATGGCAGTTTGAAGTTTGCCTTTACCAGAGGCATAGAGCTTCAGGTCATCCAGGTAAAATACATGAGTGACTGGTTAGTGTCACCACAGAGGTATACAGAAGAATTTCGTAGTGCGAGAGATAGAGACAGAAGTATAATGCAAAAAAGTAAAGGGCTCATGGTATCGCCCTGAAAGACGCCCCTCTGGTAGGTGACGTTGTTTGTTGTCACACTATAATTTTCAGATGATATAGTAAATCTAGTTTTCTAAAGAGGTATCAATCTCCCTATGCATCTCACTATGTGTGGATGCACCTTCAAGCTTTCCAGCATACAGATGATAAGTATATGAGAGGTTGCATCGAAAGATTTCTGGTAGTCAATCCAGGCCATTGACAGGACAAGCTGATGAGCTGCAGCGTTTTTGCAGACACAACTGTCAGTTAACGGGTTCTCTCGACAAGTTGCCTTCTCTTAGTAGGAGAATGGTGCCTCCTAACTCCAGCCACTGCGGAATGGGCGTCTCTGACTTTAAAAATGAGGTGAATATGCGGGCCAAATGTTGGTGTGTAGAAGTAAACTTCTTCCACCAGAAGTTCTTGATACAATCTGGTCCAGCACAGGAAAAGTTCTTCGTTCCCCTATGTGCTTTTTTCACCTCTTCGGCAGTGCTTGATGGACATTCCTCCTCAGATTTTATGAGATTGTCACAAAATTTCTTGAAGCGGATGATATTATCAGTATTTTCTTTCAACTGTAGTATTTTCAGGATCTTGTATACCTCTCTCCAAAAAGTCTCCACCTCGTTGGGCTTGGGTGGATTTTCGACAGAAACAGGGTGATCATTGAAGAGGCGAGATGGGTCAGCGAGAAACTGTTATATTCTCCCTGATCCATCTCTCCCTCTTTTGTATTCTCCTCCTTGCGTCAGATAACAGCCGTATTTTGTCAACAATATGCTGCTTGATTGTCAGCAGCTTTGACTTGTTTAGTGTGATTCAAGATCCTCAGTTCTTGGGCGAACTTTCGAATCCTTTCCGTGAACGGTCTACCAGATGTTATGTAGTCAATCACACATTGGACACGGGACGCATTCTGTCTTACCCACCAAATCGTCTTGCTCAGTTGATGTTAGCGTCTTTTGATCTTTTGATCCATCTTAGGTTTGAGCCTTCGATTTGAATCAGCCAAAGCTCTCGCAGCACCATAAACTGAGCAAATGATGGTCCATAAGTCGGATTCTTGCGATATTTCTCCACGAAGGGAGGCATCCATTTCAGCCAGATCTTGGGGCCTAAGAGGAACTTGCATGTTAATATTCCTTCTTGTCCTGCAATCGTGATCATCTCTCAGAACTTGTCAGTTTTCTGCGGTTGGTCTAAATGTCGCTTCCTCATCTTCGGCTGCGGCTTGATGAAGAGGCGGTTGGGGAATCGCTCCGCGTAAATATTCATTTTTCCAGAGGTAGGTACGTTGATTTCGCAACGACTGAATCAAAACGTTCTGAAGCTCTGGGTGTTTTTGGCACCACAGAGTATGCATACGCACCATAAAGCCTCGATGAACGGGAATAATGCTGGCATCGTAGCAGTCTAGCAAGTCATCCTTGAGTTTATTTGTCCACTTAATGTGGGCGTTTCGCCGGTTCGTCGTCGTGTTTCCATCGAAAATATTTTCAGCACCCCAAACTCTAGGATAATCGGCATTGTTCGCCGGCCCATTGGCTAGTGCTCTGCGCGTTCGATCGTTTTGAACCGCATTTACAACTTTTGGGTGTTTTGGTGGTGTCATTGTTATTCCCACGAGCAGCTAGGGAAAGGGTTCGTCCATCCTTGTAGAGACCCGCATGCAAGGATAAGGCTGCATACTCTGAGAGGTCGCCCGGTATCTCAGAGTCATCGTTTAAGACACCTCACCCAGGTGCCATTCAGCTTTTGGCACGGTTGTCACGCCCCCGCTTAGGGGTTATTCCTTCGGGACCATCCCTGGACAATTGTCCTTGACTGCTTATTAATTATTGACCATATTCAGCAGAAACCCTTGGTACAGAGACCCTGTATCCGCAACCCGACGACGCGTTCGGTGGCTTTGGCATAGGTCCTTAAGTTCTGTTCCAAAGGAATCTAATCCGAAAATATATATATAAAAATATATATATGTGTGTGTGTATGTGTGTATTTATTCAATTGGCTTTTTGCTTTCAACTTCTGCTTATTATATAATTTCATTACGTTTTGTACTAATATAAGAAATAAAATCTGCCCGCCGCGCGAGCACATTCTCATCGCTCGCAAGTTTAAGCGCGCCTAGGGTGAGCGTCTGTTGGATCTTGCGCTTCGCGCTTAATGATATATTTACCTGGCGCTGCGCGCTCGGTCTTTGCACTTCCTCCATATTCGTGCACAGACCTTTTATAATTGCAGGTCAAAGCACCGACAACTGTCATTTGGTGATTGTGAATTCTCTTTTGTTAAAGCTCCTTCGGCTTTAACAAACACATTCTCATCACGTATCTCGTGCTTCGCACTCGATTTAGTCCATCGTACGAACTTTTTCACATTGAGTTCAAAACTATTGTATCAAATGCATATTATATTTATTTCAATACCTTGGTCTGGCACTTCTTATTCAGATATTGCAAAATAAAGTACAAATTTTATTTTTCTTCATTGCTTCAATATTTGTACTTTATTTTGTATTAATTTTTATTCTCAGCTGCCCTAAAAAATGTATCATTTCAATAAATTGATATTATTAAGAGTTATAATATGCATTGATATTGAAACAAGTGTATTTTTATTGTCTTATGTTTATAATTAATAACAAGTGCGCATCCTATAAAAAAACAATTTCGTTAATTCACGTGCTGTTGCTTCTTGTGCCGTTTTTCAAAAAAATTTATTTATATTCAATGTTATTTTTTACAAATCAAACAAAAAATACGCATCCTACCAAATCTTGCATAGTTTGACTGAAAAATGAAATTTTGGATTTTTCATCTTTTTTTATCCGATCAAAATTTGAATTTTCAATTTTCTAATAAAATTTAAAAAGTTTTTACGATAATCTTGTAGAGCCTTTAAAAATAAATGTTTTCCTTTTTTTATTTTTTTTTATATCGTGCGTTGTTCGGCCTCAGATTTTCGTTTTCCTTTGATTTTTTGAATATTGAAAATGCTATAACTTTGATAATTGTCTTTTTATCGAAAAACGTCGTAAAAATAAATTATTCGAATTTTCAAGTACCATGGGGTACACACATCTTGAAAAAAATTCTTTCAAAAATTTTCAAAATGCTCTAACTTTTTGAATTTTCATCCAGAATAGCTGGCTAACATACTTGACCTTCAGTTTCTGACACTAAAAGAGTGTACCAAAGGCCAATCTGATAGATTAATTTTGGCAAGTTATCGTGCTTACAGACAAACCTTACAGACAGACGCATTCGTAAAAAACTGTTTTTCGGGTTCAGAGGGTCTCAAAATGTGGATATTCAACAAAAACTAGAAGGGGGGGGGGGGGGTAAACTTTAAAAAAATATAACAACAAAGGTGATTTGAATGTGAAAAATTAATGTGGATGTTTTAAAAATTAAAGCGCTTCAGAAACTGCTTAAAAGAACATTCGTGTAGTTAATTTCCGCAGGTCACGGTGTGGCAAAAAAAGTTTCTGTGGCCAATTAAATTTTTAGCCCAGACAAATCATCTTGATTTTGACATTTTTTTAATGAGGAGTTTTTTAAATTTCGAACAGTTTCGTATATTTGAATTTTTCATCAAAATTTCCGTTTATTTTTTATCTAGCAACGAAGTTGCATTTTTTTACCTATTAAAACAAATTTAGGATTTGGCTACTTTTAAACAAATAGGCTCATTTTTTACGGAATTGAATAAGAATGTTTCTCCGCCGAGTCTTTGCTAAAATTGACAGCAATTGTTAATCATTTCAAAAATATTAATTGCTTGAGTCACTAATAATTCTTATGAATTTACAAATTATCATAGCAGATAGTCATCGGAATGACATGAGTTTCTCTCAAATCTTTTATCCAAATTAATCTAACCTAATCTAACTAATCTAATCTTTGTAAAATTGAAAAAGCTTTCACTTTTGAAAAACTTCCAAATCTAATGAATAGTGTAGGCTAAAAATTGATTTGCCCACCGAAGCTTTTTTCCCCCACTGTGGAGGTAGTGTACGTTAGTACCAGCGGATGAAATATTTCTAATTTTATTTATTATAAAAGATATGCGAAAAGGCTTGACGCGGCTTTCTCAGCATCTTTATTTTTCCAAGTTGGAATCAGTTTGATTTTACTAAGCTTAACCGGATACATGGTAATAAAATTTCGTTCATACTAATATACATTAAGACAATTAGAATCTGAAATATATAAAATGGAAGATTAAAAAATGGAAAATCCTATTGTATTTAGATTACTTACATTGAATTATTTCTACACGGAAAGGGAAATGGTAGATCTGAGCGCTCCGTACTGAGCGAGCTAAATGGTCTGTATACGCAGACGGCTAACTGCCCGCTGTGGTAGATCTGAGCGCTCCGTACTGGGCAGGTTAGATGCTTCGACGAATGTTCGTTCGCGCGCTCACTTATTTGGCGGCTGGCGCTACTCGTAGGCTGGTTCGTTCGCGCGCCTAACTGACGGGCAGATAATCCGCCCGAACGAGAGAAGAATCGCTGCTCAAGTTAGTCGATTGTTTTGCGCTCGGGTGTTATAATACGACAACGTCAAATGTATTTTAATGCTATATACAGGGTGTTTTTTTTAACTTGAGACAACGAAATATCTCAAAAAATACGCATCCTACGGAAAAAATGTCTGGAATAAAAACTTTTTATTTTCGAGGGGGAAAAAAGATTTGTTAAAATTTACCCCACCCCCACCCCCACAGGAGGCAGGGGTGGGGGTAACTTTGTAATTTCAAATGGCAACCCCAATTTTTTATCACAGATTCAGATTCTCCTTTACGAAATACGTAAGTTTTATTCGGAAAATTTGTTTCGATTCGCGATAGATGGCGCTGCAATTGCGAAAAATGAAATTGTTGACATTACTTTTAGCTCTACCCAGGAATAACGACGCGGACGTAGTAGTTGTCTATT
>CAKNWT010332465.1:3898-14953 GCA_932066315.1 Andricus coriarius
CGGGCTTTCTTCTGCTTTCTTCTCTCTTTCAAGATATAGCAAAATATTATATTATACCTATCTCGCGAATGATGTATACTATAGAGAGCAAGATGTTTACTATATTTTTGTGTATACTTATCTGGAATTTTTAGATTTATAAGTTGGTAATACATCAAAGCACAATTTACTGTTTATGTAAATGATTTTTAATATTAAATAATACTTATTTAAAAAAAATTTGAACGTAACTTTAAATAATACCCCCTCCCCCCTAGTGTAACCATCCGTAGGATTTGATCGTAGCCGGGAGGCTAAAAGCAACTCACTCTAATTTATCTCTCTATCAGTCTTTCTAGCGTCTTCAGGATAAAGGACGTTAAGCTGATTAGTCGAAAATCTTTAGCAGAAGTGTAGCCCTCCTTCCTCGGTTGTAAATAAAGGCCACTCCCTCATCTTCCACGCCGATGGCACTTGTTTTAGGGCCATACTTGCCCCAAATAGTTTCGTCAATGAGAGGACTACGAAATCCATGCCCTTTTTAAGAGCGCTGGATAGACGGCATCCGCGCCTAGTGATTTAAAAGGGCAGAAGGACCCGACGGCTGGTACCACTTTCTTGATATAAACGATTTTGGTGACGAAATTCCAGTCGGCTTTCTCCCTCTCTTGCCTTCCACCTCTCTGTCGGATTGAGTTCGCTGACAACATGGGAATTAGACTTCCATCTGTTCATTCAGCCGCGCTATGTCCGGAATGTTCTTTGATTCCTCCCAGAAGCCCCTCCAATCTTCCTATTTATAAATCCTTATATTGTTATTGTCTTCATATTGAACTGTCTCATAGATGTCCCAGTCTGAAGGCAATTCAGTTCTGTTTACCCTGTTGCATAATGCTCAAGTCTTTTTACAGAGTTTCTTCAGGTGGGTGCTCCACCATTCTGCTCATTTCCTGGACTTAGTTCTACTTGTACAAATGTACACAGTGGTCGGAATTGCAGGAAAAGCTGGCCAAAATTAAAAAAATCGATTTTTTTTTGCGTAAAACCAAATACGGTACTCTATGAACAATTAATCTGTGCATCAAACGCCGGAAGGATTGGGCTCTATCTTACGGACGTGGACTTTGAGAGGGTCCGAAAGATGGCCTGCTCCCATACTTGCGCGAGACGTGCCGAAACGTCAAATTATACGCTCGGTTGAAGGTACTCTAAATTTTGTTCTAAGTGCGCCATTTCATTGACATCATATGGAGAGAGTTACTGGAAGTTCGTATGATAACATTTCATTACAAGTTGTATTTCATTAATGCATCAAGTATTATAGTAGTGATCTCAAAGTTTATTAGTCAGGCATTTTTAGCAGACCAAAAGTTTATTAGAAAAATATGGTCTCAAAAAAAGCTCCGCGCTGCTCCGCTGTGATTCCTGTTAAAATACAAAGTCAACGAGGTGCTAATTGAAAAAATTAAAAAATTTCTGCGCCTAACTGCGACTTTCGTTTTAAACACGTTTACAAGACAGGCGTGGGCGCATGGTGATTAGGCGCAGTAGGAGCCCAAACTCGTGAAAAATAAAATCGTTGCTTAACATACTTAAAAATTTTCTATCGGCCATTTTGTTTTTGACCTCAAATTCGAATTCCTTGACCCTGAAAATCTCCTGACGACTACTCTTTACAAACGTAACGTCAGTTTTTCCAAAGTTGGTTCGCCATTATGTGGCGGCCATTTTGTTTTTGACCATTTTTATCTCAACTTTAAATTCCTTGACCAGCAAAACATAAGGATACTCAGTTTCAAGAAGGTTTGCTCACTATTTGAATTGTGGCCAACTTTTCAGGTGTTTCCGACCACTGTGTTGTAGGGCAATTGTTCTCATATGATGAAGTTAGATCCTTTCGCAGAAAATCCGCGGTGTGTTGTAACTCATCTATGGTACCGTAGCTTATAGGGAATTCCACAAGCCTTTCTTTGATTTCCTCTTTATATGAGTCCTAAAGTGTATTTCCGCGGTTTTCAATCTTCGAAAGCGACGGGTTTCCTAGGGCTATCCGGAACAAGATATATTTGTGGTCCGAGAGAGACTAGTCGTCAGGAAGTCTCCAGCCGTATATCCTGATACTCATCAGTTCGAATGTGCATAGAGTCAAATCGAGAACCTCACTCCGGGTTTTAATCTGGAATGTGGGGGTCTCACCTCTGCCGTTGATTTTTGTGCTCCCTGACACTGTATGGTGGGAGTTTGCATCACAGCCCAACAGCAGAGGAATCCTCTTCTCCTGGCCGTGCTGAATTAGAGCATCCACCTCTCTAGGAGGCGGCGGCCAATCAGCATCGCCCGGGAAATAAGCCGAGGTGATAAACTCCTCCAGCTTTTTTCCACTTTTCCCTTTAAGTCTCACCTTAATAACGGTCAAGTCCCTGGAGCAGACCTAGCCACCAATCCTTTCCATGTATAACCAGAGTTCTTGGAATGGGGCATGAACTATCTGCACTACTTACATACGCCTAGTTAGAACTGCCGAAGAGCCTTCGTTGTGGTGCAAATTACTATATATTATGGAGATTCCCACCTCAGCCATTGTTAGACTGATTGGGGATGTTGCCGGACGCTCCTGGTCCCCTTACGAAGCCCAGATTGGTCACCCGTAAGGTAACCCTATCCGCCGCTAGACAGGGGCGGTAATCCAGATCCACAAGGGCCCGAATTGCGAATTCCGGGAAGATCAACAACTAGAATCCAGCCCTTTTTCTTCGGGCTGGCTTTCTGACTGTTGGAATACACTTTCCACGAATTGGTTCATAAAGTGGGGTTCTGGAAACTCAGGCGCCTCAGAACGGCCGACGGATTCACGGGAATAACGGGAACTTTTACAGTCGCGCCGCGATACCTTTGGAGGCCCTCTGCCCCCTTCAACTCGAGGTTTATTTTCTCCTTGAGCCTAAATCCTGGAGTTCCCTCCACTAGTCAGTCCCGCGACCAGATGTTTGTGGACCTCACAACGATGGCCTCCGACCTGATAAAGATATTATTGAATGTGGGGGCGTGCCCCTCGCGGGTAATGCTTCAATCTCTTTAAAGATTTTCTACCTCAGGCTGCCCGACTCCTCAAGAGTTAGATAGGCTTTATGATAACCCGACGTAACGACAACTCTCACCAGGGCCTTGATAGACATCTGCGCGAAAATAAGGCCCTGTATTTCCAGAGCCTTCTGACGTTTCAACTCACTGTTCGGGGGAGTGTCTTTGGAGTCCTTCCTTATCTTACCTGTAGAACATGCACTAGCCATGTTTCCGCAGCCATGGCAATAAGATTATTGTCATCAGGGTCAGAAGTCTGCACTGCTCCTGGTGGGCTGGCCCCCGAGGAGCCGCCCACCTTTGGCGGTGGGTGAGATGGGGGTCCCGGATCGGGATTCAACCTGGTATCCCAAAGTCTCCGTTAAAACACCTCTTTTGTCACTCCGGCGTCACCGCCTCCACTGAGGGGGGCGCTCCGGGGTATTCAAGGATTTGTTAACCTTGGTCCCATTCAGCCCTTGACACGGCGATTACATCGCTATTACCCCTTGGGAGGATCGCTCCTTAGTTCTTTCTTCCTTTCTTTGGGGTTATTTCTAGGTCTATCTGGAGATCCTCTTTCGCTCCTTAACTTAGGTTCCACAGACCAGAGTCCGTCAGTTCTCCAGAGCAGCTATACCTCGCGATGCATCCCCTCTGGTTCAACTATTCCAGATCTATAGTCCGATGAGACCCTTAAGCCCTCCCACCAGTTACATGGTCCCGGTATCCCTAGGAAGAGTAGATGTGGTGGTAGTTCATTTATATTTGGACAGGCACGTCATAGATATTCGTAGTTTTCCTCTATGTTTCTCGATCTGATATATTTTTTACAAAAACAATTATTAAAAACATTTATTTTAAGGATGCATAATAATTTCTCAAATAAAAAAGGAAAAGTGATTGAAATTAACAAATTTTTACGTTCTCATCGGCCATAAAATCGGACCAGCGATCTTGTCAAAAATTAAAGAAGAATACTACTTACCAAGGAATCTAACATATACAAAATACTTAACATATCGAATTGATTGATGAATGAAAATAAAACAAGTTATTTTTATTTTGAATTACCAAAGTAAATTTATTTTCATTAATTAAAAAATGTTTACATTCAAGAAAATTTTTAGTTTTACGTTCTATTCAAATCCATTATTGCATTCTTCCTTAGTCCTACGTTTTTTTCAGATCTCACTTCAAGCCGTTACAAAGGAACTTCATTTAATTTGGTTTTGTGTGAAAAGTTAATTTAAGTACTTT
The DNA here is from genome assembly GCA_932066315.1 of Andricus coriarius. NCBI lineage: Eukaryota > Metazoa > Arthropoda > Insecta > Hymenoptera > Cynipidae > Andricus > Andricus coriarius. Next base: position 8,198 of record CAKNWT010332465.1, read on the forward strand.
TTGACTAACAAATGCTGAATTTCAATTTTGGGTCAATATATATTCAACAAAATATTAGTAAAATTATTATTAAAGCAGGGATTCGCAGAAAAATGTATTCCAAGTATTATTATTAATAAATTACATAAATAGTTAAAACAAAAATATTGTATAGCTGAATTAAGAATGTTATACTAAAATGTTGGACACTGAAGCTGACCCCCCTCCAATTTTTAAATACAAAATATAAATGTAATTTTATATAACCTTTAATTAAAACATGAATAATTGTGGGCGTCCATAAAAACTTTTCCCCTTTTTTAAAGAATTTTTATTTTTTCTCCTGTTTTCAAGAAATTTCCTCTTCTTCTCGTTTTTTCGCTAAAATTTAAACTGAATTAAACGAATATAATAAGAAAATCCAACGAGGGTAAAGGAAGCAATTACCGAGCGTGCACTAATTGTCAAAGATTGACAGATATTTTTTATGATAATCAGTGAATTATAATTCAAATTAGAATTAAATAATTATTGTATTAATGCAGGTACTTTAAACTTCAAACTCTAAGAAACCCATATTTTTAGAAGAGAAATTCATCTTGAATTTAATATCAGTAATAGAGTCCCTCATGAAAATGACAAGAATTCGCCGTTTGCTGAATATTTTAGTTTTGCCTGATCAGAGCTTTTATAGCACAAATTTGGTTATTTTGTTATTCATGCTTCCTATTTTAATGCTACTGTAGCGATTAAGATAAATCAAATTTTTAAAATATTTATATTATTCAAAAAAATTGCATTTAGTATTTTTTTAAATAAATCATCGGTCATATGGGGACAATTTTTGGCAAAGCTCCATATTTCGATGACCCACCTCGAGGAATGGTGATATCAATTTTCTCATTCACGTGCCATTTGTCGACATGTATCGATATCTATATATGTATAAATATTAGGTTAGGCAGGTCATGTTAATGACAATGACATACTTGATGTTCGACGTACTGAGAGGCAAGTGAATCTGTTATCAATTACTTGCTTGTATTTTGTGGCTCGAGAGCATAATGATCTTATTTTATATTATATTCCTCATAATTACTTTTTTAATTTTAGTATTGAATGAGGAATATTTCGATTTCCAAATAATAAAATTATATTCAAGTTTGTTTTTGAGAGCTTTAGGTAAAATTATTTTAGGTTTCTGTATGTATTTTCTCGTATGACTGGAACGACAGAAGAAGTTCTGGACTTTCCAGCTGAAGAGATCCCGGCTGCAAAGACTCCTCCGGACAATTGGAGATGCTATAGCAGGTCCACTCAGTGGCACCCTAGGGTGGCACCCCTAGGCTAACAGAAATTTTCCGCCCTTAGGCTAAGAGAAATTAACTATTCAATTTTGAAACGACAGTAAGACATGTAGTTATCAAATTTCGCCTCTCTAGGCTGCAACCTATGTAGCATATATGGGAATTACGCCACTCGTCGCACTTCTGAACATAGAGGAAGAACGGGTTCACTGACAATTTTAACAGAAGCAGAGGAAAATTTCATTTTATATTGGTGCAGCAATTTGGTTAAATCTGAATTCCCTGTCAAGTGTAATGACTTAAAAAATACAGTTGCCGAAATTATAAAGGAAGATGAAAGGGTCACGACATCCACATCTTTTCTCGATCCTTGACGAATTCTCAGCGGCGACGAAACCTCGGGTGAAACAGCATTCTGCTTGTGTCCCAAGAGTGATAAAGTTATCGGTGCTAAAGGATTGAAGAATATTTACACTTCTATGAGTACAGAAGAGTAGAGGAGACACTTGATCTCGGTGAGAATCTGATTATGATTCAGGTAAATCTATAATAATAATTTTCATTATCATGACCTTTTCTGATTTTACAACTTCAATATATAACTATACTGATATAACTTTTTATTTTCTCCGAATTAATTTTAATGATGCCATTTTTGAGGGCACGAATTCTGACATAGTAGTAAAAGAATAAGTACCACTATTGGAATCAGTATATGAATTAAACGAAGATCTGCATAATTGTTCTTGAGGATAAAATGTTTTATTAGAAGGTGGTGGCTCTAGCTTCAAGTTAACAGGACCTTTTGTAATTAACTTCATATAGGAAGATCATATTTTCGAACCTGATAACAACTATCTTCATTTTTGTTGCTTAGATTAAAAAATGGACCTGATTTTCAATTATTCTATAGTTTCTGAAGAATTGGATCCCATAGTTCAACGAAAAGAGCCTCTGACATCCAGTTCTTCTTTTAATAGAGTCCTCAGAAAAGAGTCATCTTTATCTAAGGCATTCGCTAATCACTTGTTCTATACGGAAACTATAGGCAACGTTGGAGAGATTATTTTAAGGGAAAAAAACTTGAAAGAATTTAATTGGAAAATCAAAAAATTGCGCAAAAAGAAGGAAGGTGGAGGAGAAAAGCAGAAAAGGAAAATATTCAGAAACAGGAAGCTGCACAAAGGCAAATTAAAAGAGAAAAGGTCATGAAATTTGAACAAGAAAATATGGATACAACGAAAAAGAAAGGTCGACCAGAGAAGTCCTAAAACTGTAAAGTCGAACTATAAAGTTGAAATTAGTGCACGCTCGGTAATTAGTTCCTTTTGCCTACTAGGGTTTTCTTATTATATTCTGTTAATTCAGTTTAAATCTTAGCAACAAAACGAGAAGGAGAGGAAGTTTTTTGAAAACAGGAGGAAAAATAAGAATTCTTCAAAAAAGAGGAAAAGTTTTTATTTTAAAAATCTATAGTTTCTGCAATTTTCTCCGCATCGAGCATAACAATTCATTATAATTGTAAGCGTGTTAGAATTATGTAAGAAATTCATAGTTTACGATAGTAGCATAATTACTATATATTCCAATTGTGAAATAGTTGTTGTATGTTTAAAAAACTCTTTAGGATTTATTATCCAAGAAATGTAGAGCTTGTGAAAGTAGCATTGTTACAACAAATTTTAAGAAAAATAAGATTATAAATATACTTGTGAATTTGTGGATTAGGTTTGCCATGCCACGCTAAGCACTCGACAAATCAAGCGATTGGTAAATGCAAATCGAGAAATGGTGTTTTTGTCACTTTTAATTTGTATTGCAATTTTTGTTTTATATTCCAAAGTGGAAGTCGGATATACTGGAACTTCATGATCTCGACAATTGTTTCTGTTGCGCATTCGAGGCCTGACATAGTTCTTCTTGACTTCGAGAAACGAACCATGTTCGTTATCGAATTTTCGGCACCAGCTGACACAAACGTCATAGCCAAGGAAAATGAAAAGAAAGATAGGTAGAAAGACCTTGTAACGGAGTTGCGGCGGCTATACCCGGAATATTCTGTTAAGCTAATTATCTTGATCATCGACGCTCTTGGAGGTGCCAAATTTTCACTGGATAATAGCCTGAAAAGCAACCCTGCGTGTCAAGAAAATTCTAAGACACTTGCGGGGCAAATTCAGAAGGCGGTCGTCCTTGGGTTGCTCTGTGTCCTCGGTCTGCACGAGACTTTTGCCGGATCATCGTATTGAAGTTGTCGCAGACTGTAACCACCTATCTCACGGTCGTGAGGCGTGATTAAAAATTCATCTTGCCTGATTGAAACTTAAATTTCTTGTTGAAAATTCTTCTTTTGTGGTTCGGAAGTCAACTATTTCCTAAAACATTCAACTTTTTATCTTCAAAAATTAATTATTTAGTTGAAACTTCGTATATTTTTATAGAAAATTAATCTTGGTTGTTGAAAATTCATTATTCTGGTTGAGGGTTCAGTATTTTGCTAAAAAGTTGTATTTTTTATTTGAATTTAAGGAGTTTGAAATTGGTCTTGTTGCTTTTAAAAATTAGTTTTTGAAATTGAAAACTTAACGATTCCTCATTGATTCCTCATTGAAAATCAAATTTCTTTTTGAAAATTCTTCTTTTCTGGTATAAAAGTCAAATGTTTTGTAAAACACTCAACTTTTTATCTTGAAAACTTACTTATTTTCTTGAAAAATCGTCTGTTGGGCTAGAAAATTATTCTCCTTTCTTAAAAATTCATCTATATGTTAACATTTTTAACTAAAAATTTAACATTTTATCAACTATTTGGTTGAGAATTCATTTCTTTTGTTTCAAATTCGTCCTCTGGTGGAAACTGAATCTTCTTGGTTTGCATTTTTATATTGCTGGTCGGCTGATGCCCTTCTCAGTATGCAACAAAAACCAACCATGACTCCTTCGGTTATAGTGCTGTACCTATACTCCCCCTCCATTGACCGAAGTTTGGTGGGACTGACGTTATAACTAGACTCTCCACCTTACGATGACTGGCTACTTATTTTGGACATGATATTTTCTCGAAAAATACATTTCATGCATTGAGTTGGTAATGGGGCGTATACATTAAACAATGCACAATACAAACAATAGAGTAGCCTCGGAATGAATAGAAACTTTAGTTGACTCAAGGCTTGTTTCTGGTAAAGGTGAAGGTGACATTTCAGGCAGTGAATAGAGACTGGGTGTTTGGAATGCTTGGGAGGCGAATGATTCTAAGGAAAGATAATTGAGAGGAACAATGCATAAAAGGAAGCTCATCTTATGTGTTCTTGAAACAAAGAAAAAGAGATGCGACAGTAGACTAATAGAAAATGGGTAGTTAAAGGGCGGACAAGAAATCTGATCAGGAGATTCACATGGTAGTCTAGGGCACCGGTTGGTCTGATTATGAATAAGAGGACAAGACAGCATGTCAAGGGGCATAAATTTGTATCTCCCAGATTTTTGTAGGTTAGAATGAAATTAGGAATCAGAATATTATTTATCATAGCGTGCTGCGCCCCAGTTGATGGTGAAAGGAGTGAAGTAAAAGACACCTTCTGGGACACCTTAAATGATACTGTAGGTACTTGCAATTTTGGGAGAAGAATCATTCTACCAGGAAATATGAATGGATGGGCTGGAGTCCAACGTGAGTTGGTCTCCAGCTTGTTCACCTGGTGCAGATGAGGTAGCCACAGTAAAATTGACTTTTTTCTTGCAGATGATAGTCTGAGAGAGCCAGTAAAAGGTACAAGGTTTATAAGTGATTCTGAATGTAACACAAGTTATTAGCTCTTTGTCTCAAAAATGAACTTACGTCAAGGATGCAGAAGAAAGAGAATCAAAAAGACGAAACAGACGCAAATAAAGATTGAGAATTTACAGATAGCGGAAGTACAACAAGATTTTCAGAATAGGATATACGAACGCATATTCAGGGCAACTTGAGAAGCCCTAATACGCCATAAAGGTATAGAGGACGCATGAGCTATGCTCCGGGATATTATTGTTTGGAGTGCGACTGAAGTGTGTGGTAATGCGGTTGTGGGAAGAATGTCTGGTGATGCGTAGGGGAATGATGAAATCCGCGTAGCCATTAACAAAAAAATGCAGGTGTGTCTAAGAAAGTTGAACCTTATAAGCCGCAGCGATGACAAGAGAAATAGTCTTGAAAATGATTATGGAGACAAAAACAGGAAAGTAATAATACTAGTTAAAGAAATTAAGAGTAAAATCAAAGCGGACGTTTATTACATTCATGGATGAGTGTCTAAGAATGGCCCTTCTCGATGAAGAAGGTGTGGATCTCGGGACAGTAAAGGTGCGTGGGTTAGCGTTTGCAGACGATAAGGTTGTTGTGGCAGATTCAATCGAAGGCTTGCAGAGAATATTGAGCAGACTGAATACTAGCATGAGAAACATGGGTCTTAAGAATAGCGTGAATAAAACAAAGATTATAGTGCTTGAAGGCAGGGTAAAAAAACAGTATGCCACATTGTCTTAGATGATGAGAGGATAAAACAAGTTCATAAGTACGCATATCTTATTAGTTTATTTACTACTGACCAAAAGATCGATGGAGAGATAGCTAATACCAGAAGTGAATATATAACGAATAAAGCTAAAGTAGCAATATTTAATTCTGCACTTGCACCAACTCTGCTGTACGTTAGTGAAACCTGGGTCTACCAAAAAAGGATAGGGTGGCAGCATGAAATTTCTGGGCAACATCTGCGGTAAAACGCTAGTAAACAAAGTTAGTAATGAGAGGATTCTTAAAGAATGTGGTCTAGAGGAAACATTATTTGATAAGAATGAAAGAAATTTGTTGAGATGGTTCGGGTATGTTAAGAGAATGAAACAAGAACGACTGACAAAAATATATTTAGGCAAAGTAAATGGTAGCGTACCAAGAGACAGACTGAGGAAAGAATGGTGGGAATGTGTGTACGAGACTAAAAGTTGAAAAGATATAAAAAGTCATAGAAACACAAGACCTTCCATGAGAAAATGTGTGGCCGTAAAGGAAGCTAAATAGGTATGTCAGGACAGAAAAGTGTGGCGTGAACAGTTTATAAGAAATGTTTGATGAAGAGTGTCACTGGAGTGAGAGACGCCTGCAACGAAATACCTTGGATACTAATAGGCCTGCGCAGAGAGATTTACATGCTGACCTTGGGAAGCTCTTCGGCTGGGATAATTGCTAGAGATATTGATCAGCGACCTTGGTCAGAGCACTGGTCTAGAACAAAAGTGCCGTTTAAATAAGCATCACCGGAATTCTAGATTAATATACAAATCTCTGGGGGGGGGGGCGCCCCCCCCGCCGCGGGCGAAGAGGCGGCGCGAGGCAAAGGGCAGAGGAAACAGAGAGTCCTAAGTAATGTTTTAATTTAATTTTTTAAACGTAAAAGTCACCTTTTATAAAATTAAAAATATTTAAATT
>CAKNWT010332467.1:0-28491 GCA_932066315.1 Andricus coriarius
GCGGCGCGGCTCACGGACGGGGTATAGATGAGACGCGTAGATTGCAGTGTTGAGTGGTAAAAGGTGTTTCACGGGATCTCGAGCGATAGCCCGATTTCTCGGGTCTAACAACTCAATTATTAGCAATAATAACACTCGGAAATTTTTGTTTTTGGTTTCATTAAAAAGAGCAACTCAAAAACTATCGAAAGGTGTGAAAACCTCGATTTCGATTTTTTTAGAGTACGCCCCCTTTATTCGGCGCACGTCACATATACGTAGTGACGTTTGGTTCAGTTGCTCGCTTGGAGTGTTTTTTTGTTGATTTATATCGCTTCCTTTCCCCAAAATAGTCCTATTCGCCACAACTTCATATCTGCAGAGAGCCACAAGCATCTTCTTTCGGGAAAGTTTGGATTCGGTTTTTCGGCATCCTGCACTGCGCAATTGCGTAGGCTTCAGTGGAAAGCCACATGTTGCGACCTAGATGAATCTGCAATGGTTTTATATTTATTAATATATATTTTTTATAGTTTTGCGACGAATAATATAAAAAAACAATCCCTAACGCTGCTCTCAAAAAACCTATTTTACGTTCTACGAGCCAACCTGTCTTTTATAAACTGAAATATTCTAACCTTACTCTTATCAGCATTAATTGCATCGAGAGCTGGAAGGCCGTTGCTCGAAAAGTTCGAGTCCTGTGAATGTTCTTGGGCTGTGAAAGAATTTCACGTGGCTAAAAGTGTGAGGAAGTCAAAAATTAATATTATGCTTCAAAAATTTATTAATCCTTACCAAGTACTTCTTTGCATTTATCTATACCACCCTTTTGCTAACCTTGTTTCAATTTTCTTAGGGATCGTCCATATGTTACGTAAGCTGTTTTTCTTTTGTTTATATCGTTTTGTCCTTCCCAACTTCACAGCAATTTTGTTCTCGTCCTTATCTAAACAAAAGAAAAACGGCTTACGTAATATATGGACGATGCCTTAGGCCGATTCCACTATTTCTTATTAAATCCACGGTTAACTAATCAAAGTTAATTTCTAATCAACGTCTTAATCATGATTAACTTGCGAAACGTTGTACCATGCATTTTTAACCTATGTTTAGCTAAGCGTATATCCTGTTCGCAATAAAGTCTAGCTTCTTCGTATTTCTGTTGCAACGGGGATTCTGATTGACTGAGTCACGAAACTTGTGTTCACACGCCATCTCTGGCGCGCCAAACTAAATAGGCCTCTGACGTCACAAATTACACGTTGTTTACTTGCTTTGCCAACGCGTCACCAAAATAACATTAATCAAAGTAATTAAGCGGAGCGGTGTTTTCCAAATCCCCTTAAGTTAAACAGTGATTAAGCTACTTTAATCATGGGTTAAAAGATGGTGGAATGAAATGTACTGATTAAATAAAGTTAATCAAGGATTAAAGTTAAATCAAGTATGCAGGAATCGGCCCTTAGTGACTGTATTTCTTCATTTATTGCCATAATTTCTGCATCTATCTCGGTGCACTCTTCTACACTGAGAGAAGGGTTTATTGAATACTACCAAATCATTAGTCATAGCTACTACGCCATTTAGGGCCGGTTTCACCAACTGTGATTAAATCGAGCATGTAGACTAGAAGCTGGCGAGTTTGCTGATGGATTGATCTTAGGAGACGGAGGTTACGCATTAAACCCATACCTCATAACTCCGATACAAAATCCTGTAACTGAAGCATAAATTTTGTTCAACGAATCACAAATAAGAACTCGCAACACTATAGAACGCGCGTTCGATGTTTGGAAAACGGAGATTTCCGTGTTTGGCGACAGGAATGCGTTTTTCGGTGGAGCATGTACTTCCTGTCATAGTGGCAACTGCCGTTTTGCACAACAAAGCACGAATGGCTGCAGAACCAATGCCTCCGGATGATCCACTTTTAAATATTTGGTGGAACATGATTTTAAATGAAGATCTACACAACCGCGGAAATGTGGAACCCGATGACGGCGCGATACGCGCACTTCTGCTTCATTACTTTCAGAGGTAAAAATCAGTTTCCTTCTCCATACTTACAGCTATCATTTCCAATTTTACAGAAAAGTTTTGTTTCAGCTTGCTGTGATACATGTATGTGAGCTGCCTCAGATTCCCCTCTGAATAGCATTTTTGATTTTAATATTATAATCGCTTAAACATGTACAAATAAAATTACATAAATGTTTCATTTTTCCACTATTTATTTATTTCAATATATTTCATTCTTCATGAAGCACACATAAGTTACATTGCATAACTTGCATTGTAATTGAAAATTTTGAGAAAAAAAAGTTTAATTTCGAAAGTTTCGATTGCTAGAAGAAATAATGTTCAAAGTTCTGAACATTTTTTCGAATTTGCACCTGCAATGTAAGGCACAGTCTTTGGTTTTTCTAAGAATAATATCACGCATGCAAATTGAAATAATGTTCAAAACTTCGAACATTATTTCAACGCATCGACACACATCCTACTGCTCTTTTTCCAATTGCTTTCGCAAAATCTCAATTTGGAGTTCGTTTTTCAAGCAACGTAGTTGCGAGAATCTCCTTCTCCATAGCAGCTTTTTCTGCCGACTCCTTCTTCAAGGCAATGATATATTGAACTTTGGCTTGAATTAATGCCTCATTGTTTATGGAGAGTTTAGCACCATTGCATTGATAAAAATATTATCTTCACTGCGCATCATTTAAAAATAATTTTCTAATTTATTTTACCGTGTGCACTGAAGTTGGTATGTTTCGTAATATTTTGGATGACAATTAATGGAAAAAATGATTTTACTTAATTTTGGCAAGATTTTTTCTTTAAATAATCGATAGTCGGGACACGACTTCCACAAAGACTTGTTGCAAAGACCCTTTTTGCATGAAATCTCAATAAAATGAATAAAAATCTCAAAAACGTAACAATTAAAATTAGCAATACAATAGAAAGTTAACTTACCTGAGAGAGCGTCGTCGTCAAAGGCATTATCCATTGACTCTGCTGTACTGCCAATGATTTCTTTTACTTGCAAGCAGAAAAGGTCTTCCTTTACTGGATTCCTTCCGCCTCCTGTTGATAATAATTTATTTACAATGACAATTTGTTTATTTACAATGTTTAAAATCTTTATTTTACCTGTTTTAAAAGTTTCCTGCCGCAAAGTGCTCAATTTCCTACGGGTGTCGCGTTTTATATTTTCCCATAAAACTTTTATTTTGTGAGAGGGACGATATTCGGGCGATAGGCCTTTTACGTTAAAAACGCGACAAATTTCCTCCCATGCCTGTAATTTTTGTTTGCTGCTCACAGCATCAGTTTTCTTGCATTCAACGATACTTCGGTACCTCTCCACGATTGGTAGAAGGGTATGTTTTCGGCATTCGTAAAATTTGCACATTTTTTTCTACCCTTTTTCTAAAGAAGGAAATGTCAGTCTTGAGGTTAGAATATACAAAGTTCATAATTGACGCTATAAAACTATAAATATATGACCTAAATTGAACTTACGTCAACTGTATTTTCTGCCATATTAAAAAACAGGGTATACGGTTAGCTAACCATAGGTTAAAAATTCATGGTGGAACGTTTCGGAAGTTAATCATGATTAAGTCGCCGATTAAAAAATAATCATGATTAGTTAACCATGGATTTAATCCGAGTTGGTGAAACCGGCCATTAGTAATATATGGACGGACCATACATTCAGTGAAATCGACGAAACGGTCGTTTAGTCGGTCCTACTAAACGGCATTCAGTGACCCCCACTACTCGACTGGTAGTACGTACTAGCCATGATCCAACAAACTATGGTCCCGCCAACCCGATGCGCAAATACGTTCGACTTCGCGCGACCCGAGTACCTCCACCATACCCGCTGCACTGGCGCGAAAGAAACGCGAAGCCAACTGCCAAAATGGAAGGGTCGTCGGGTCTAACTAGGGAGCCGTCTGATTGGTTTACTTTTTTTTACTTGCGTGTGGCGGGATCATATTTTGTTGGATCATGGCACTAGCCCTGATCCCCTGTTTAGTAGCGCCTACTGTGCGCTTCGTGGCTCCCACTAATTCTATGTAGTAGGTCGCACTAAACGGCGTTCTGTTTAGTAGCCTCGACTAAACGATTCGTAGAAAGCACTAGCCTTAACTTCTTGGTTAGTAGCTCCCACTAATTCTGTCTAGAAGGCCGTACTGAACAGCGTCCTGTTTAGCAGATATCACTATGTGATTGATTCTACAAACTAAATCTGTTCAGTATATTTCATTAAACGCTGTCGGGTTTAGTAGCTTCTATTTAACTTTTCGTTCTAAATACTATTCCTGTTTATTAAGTCTTACTAAACAGCTTCCAGTTTAGTAGGTTCAACTACACGATTTGTACGTTCTACTATGTTATAAAAGTGGTGAATACTAAGCGCAAGGTTCTTATTCAGTTATAGAACATGATAGAAGTTTATGAAATTATTTTATTGGAACACATTTATAATATTTATTTACAATAATTTATAATAGTGGGTATTTATTATCTATAATCTACTACACAGCATGTTTTAGCGTAAGAAAATTAGTCCCATCATATGAGTAATGATGGATTAGAAGGAAAGGAGTGGCTAAATTTTCATACAATTTACATGTGAGATATTCGCTGCTAGTTATTTTATATGCATGCATACACTCTTTGAATCAATGAACTAGAACACTTTAACATACAAAGCAAACTTTCTGATCCTCATTTACAAAAATTTTGAAAATTCAGGAAAACCATCAGAGTTTAAATCCAGCATCACAAAAGAACCAATTCTGTACAAAATACCATTGATTGAAACCCACTAAACATCCAAGCAGGGGCTCGAGAATGTTTTTGGAATAGGTTCCCGAAATTTAAAATATTGATCACTTTCAGTCAAGCATTCTAATCTCTCTCCAATCCCATAATCAAATTTGCGCGAGAAGTCGATCTTGGATGACAGTCAATGGCATAATCTTAACTGTTCTTTGAGGGCAACTGTATGGCAAATATTAAGCCTTGAAGTTATTGCCGTTGCTATTGCTTTAAGTTTCCTGTGTTTTGATTCGAATCTCATTACACTCAGATGTGATAAAGCATCAGACATTTCAATGATTTTGGGATAATGTGTCATGTTATGGTGCTTGGGTTTTAATGTATCATTAAATAGCTTGAGATATAAAGTATGGTGCTGAAAAATAAGTGATTCTAAAATATCTGAAATGTTAGCACTAATGGATCTGGAAAAACAAATATCCATTATTTCTCTTAAAACAAAGAAAAACTGCCATACTTCATCGTTCAGATCAATGGAACCTTCAAGTATATCTGAAATAAGCAGAGGAAATATCAAAACAAACGTGTGCATTTCACTAGCGGACATCAAAATGTGTTTATTCTGGATCTCGAGTAGTGTCAAAGAAGGTGGACGATTTTTGAAACCATTTATCACGTAATTGAATGATTTTAACTTCGCGTTTAATTTATGAATGCATAGCACTTTCTTCGTGCAAACAAGGTAAAATAAAATGTGCCCCATATCATATCTGCACACTCCTTCCAGCAAATCATGCATTATATCAGCAAAATAATTGAGAACGTGGAAAAATGTAAGGAGATTCAAAATGGAATTTTACTTTATACCAGTTTCCTTTTCACGCATAAAGCCATCTACTTCATACTGCTGTGGTGTTCTCATTAATTTTTCCTGAATAGAACAGTTTTTCTGAGCTTCGTGTTTTATCGTCTTGCAAAATCTACAATAGTGTGCTGGAATTAGGCTCAGTATCTTCTTCGCCTCTGAGCGTGTTTGAGGGAGCATCAAATTCCACTGCCTCAACGACCTGGAATAAGGACCCACAAAAACGAATATAACAAATTAATAGTATATTATTTGTCAAGGAGTGGAAACTGGTACTTTTGGCCGGGAACAGCTTACGGCGACACGAGACCAAAAAAAACTAATCGACCCCATGATGCACACGATATTTTCTATAAAAAAGGCATGAAGGAGGCTGTTTCTACTCATTAGAAAGCTTTAATTATCCAATTTTTTTCGAACCTCAGTTTTGTTCAGCTCTTCTATCTTCTTTAAAAAACGCAACCTGTCACCAATGATCGGTATCAAAGGCGCGAGACTATCGAAAGATAAATGGTCCAGCACATCCAATTCGATTTTGTTCTCTGCAAGAAATATGCACATAGATTACTATCTTCTCAATAACCAATCAGCTAAATATCATAAGATATTTTAAAAAAATGTGGAGTTTGAATTATGGAGCGTGACATTCAGCTTTAGCAACATGAAATATATATTCTTATATTTTTTTTTTTTTTTTTTTTTTTTTTTTTTTTTTTTTTTTTTTTTTTCAAAAGTGACAGCAAAATGCTTCATGTGCAAAAGCTTACACCTTGAGGGCTTGAAGGAAAAAATAATCATCAATAGTTTCTTTTACTAGAAGTGCGCTATCCTAGGGTGGAGCTTTATAATAAAAATTAATAAGGAATAACAGGGAACACCAAGATTATTGCAAATTATTATTGTAATTTATTAAAACAACAAATAATAATAATTTCAAATAAATGTCTTAAAGAATAATTCAAATAATAATAAAATATACATAATAATTTCAATAATCCTGACCTGACTCCAAGGAACAGTGTTACACGATGTTCTCTCGCGTAAATTTCCCGCTCTTGCTTACCTTCTAGGACAGAAGGAGCAGAAGTGGATGACGTAAACGTTCCAGTTGCGTCGGGATTGGTTGCTTTAAGGAACCATGATCGTAGCTTCCGGAGCCTACAACTTCTATAATAAAAATAAATTAATGAAATAATGACATTCATTTATAGATTTTAAAGAAGAATAAATTCATCAATCCGATCAGTTTTTTGTAAATTTTATTGAATTGCTCGAACTTCTTTTATATAAGAAAGATTTTTTTATTATTATCTTTATTGTAAATTTAATTTTTTAGCTGTTGAAGAGGACGCAATACTAGCATTGAAAGCTCGAGCATTTAAATATAAAATCAATAAAAAAATGACCGGATTGATGAATTTAGCCTGCTTTGAAATCTATAACAAAATCTACCGATTATATTCATTATCTGACATAATACGTTTATCTTTTTGGTAATAGTATCAGAGATTTCGAATCCACTCTCAGGTCGTTTTTAGAAATTCAATTGTGGCTAATAAATTGATTCTGATTCCAGAGGTTACAGTGATCATGGATGAACGAGAAAACCATCATACTTTCAATAAACATTTCCTTTTTGCTCGTACTTCTTGGTAATGTTATGCAATTTTTCTTCATACTGGCGCAAACTATCTTTAGTCGTTTAATTTCCAGGGCGGGCCCAGTATAAGATTTTCAATCCAACTGAATCGTGAAGGCTGCGGGAATAAGGATTGAATGTAAAACATTGAAAGAAGAGATATCAATAGGAATCTTCTTTGAGTGAATCTGCGTAAGCATCCGCTTCGCTTAAAGCTTGTTCCCAACTCTTCACTTCTTCCTTAACCTACTCGTACTTCTTGGTAATGTTCTGCAATTTTTCTTCATACTGCGGCAAACTAGCTTTGAGTTGTTTTATTTCCCGGGCGGAGTCAGTACAAGATATAGGCAGATTTTCAATCGAACTGATTCGTGAGAGCTGCGGGAACAAGGATTGAATGTAAAACATTGGAAGAAGAGATATGAATATAAGTCTTCTTTGGGTGAATCTGCGTAGGCATCCGATTCGCTTAAAGCTTGTTCCAAACTCTTCATTTCTTCCTTTGCCTGCTCGTACTTCTCAGCAGTGTTCTGCAATTTTTCTTCATACTGACGCAAACTCTCTTAGAGTCGTTTAATTTCCTGGGCGGGGTCAGTCAAAGATATAAGCAGATCCTCAATCGAACTGAATCATGAGGGCTGCAAGAATAAGGATGGAATGTAAAACATTGGAAGAACAGATATGAATAGGAATCTTCTTCGAGTGAATCTGCGTAAGTATCCGATTCGCTCAAAGCTTGTTCCAAACTCTTTACTTTTTCCTTAACCTGCTCGTACTTCTCGGTAATTTGCAACAATTATGCACTGAAAACATTTAAAATTGCAAATTAAACAATAGCAGCGATCACAGCAAAACAGGGGCTGAAGAATGTGAAATTCAAATTTACACAAATTTTTCGCGGTCATTGAAATTAAAAGATTTGAACTCTGGAATCTAAAAATGTTTTTATTTGAAGTTATAAAAACTGAACCGCAAAAAGCATTCAAAAGTGGAACACTTCTAAATTTGAACATTCAAAATTTAAAGCTTTAAATCTATGAATTGAAGAATGAATCAGCAAATTTGTAAGTTTAAAAAATTATGAAAAGCGCAAACCTTCGATTAATTTGAAACTCTGTAAACCTATGTATTTTGACGCGTTCATCACGAATACCTTTGACATATTATAAACTTTTTCTGAAAACCCAATATTTTTGGAGAAAAGTAGGAAAATATTGGTACAAAGTGCAGAGTTGCTTGGAATCACATCCCTAAAGCTTTCCAACCTGTCGTGGGGGAAAGAGACCCCGCGTCTGTTCACATAAAGAATGTAGGTCACAACTCTACCCCTTTCTAACGTCTCGTTGGGGAAGGGGGAATGCACACCTTGGTTGAAAATCAAATCATTTTGTTGAAAGTTCATCAATTTTGTTTAATATTTGTATTTTTTTAAAATAGAAAATTCATCCTATGGGTTGAAATCTCAACTATTGGGTCAAAAAGTTGTCCCGGTAGGGCATGGTGGGGACTTATATTTGAAAAGCCCATATCGAGGGCGCGCATTCCAGTTTTCATTTTTACTGATGTATTAAAAGTGTCTCAAGAACAACAAAAAAGTGATAAAGGTTCAAAAGAAGAGTCTCAATAGACAAAAATTAAGTTATGATTCGTGCCCTGAAAAGCGTTCTTCGTGTTGCTTTGTGCTAATAGCTTGATTTTATTTGTGTTCTTAGGTTCCCAAGAAGGCCGAAGAGCTAAGGGAATCCTTAAGTTCTAGAATCATCTAGAAGTATTGGTGGAGTGAAGGTAGCAACCAATAAAAGTGTATCAGAGTGGTGTGCAGTCATTCCATTGTGTCAATAAATCAGAAAAGAAAGTGTTTAAATATTATTGAACATTTGAAATGTCTTAAAGCTCGTTTCGAGTTCCTCACCAAAAATGGAAGCGGACTTCAGAAGAAACGCAATGACATTAACGATCGAGAGCAGTAGATTGACGTCGACAAAGCATTCAAGAGTAGAGTAAAAACATGCATTGTAACCAACCTGGTTCAGAAGGATGTTCTTTTGCCTTTTAAAATCAACACTGTCACCACGGATTTGAAATTATGGTTTACCAACAACGCAGGATACCTTATCTTGACTGAAATGGAGGAGTTTCAAGAGAAAGACTCTGGATGTACCTTACACTCTATTGTAAAATTAGAAGTGAATATCAACCAACTTAACCCTATGAAAAGCAGCTCCTATATTGATCTTCCTCTACGGATCAAGAGAAAAGAAGCATGTGTTAACGTGCAAAATACGAATGACAACGAGTGCTTTAAGTGGGCTATATTATCAGCTATATATCCTCCTGTCGGGAACGATATTGCTAAACGCGTGTCCAACTATCAGCAGTACAAGGATGAATTAAACTTTTCTGGAATAAATTTCCCCGTAACAATGAAAGACGTATCAAAATTTAAGGCGTAAAATGGAATTTCAGTGAATATTTATGGCTTGATTAAAAAAAAGCAAAAGTTGATAGTGGTTCCTCGTTATCTCCCTTTACAGGTGAGGGAAACTCATGTAATCGTCCTCCGAGTTGAAGAACAATATGTAAATGAAGACAGCAGTAGTGAAGAAGACAGCAATCAACAGGCTAGCAGAACCCAGTCTTTCAACTTCCACTATGTATGGGTCAAAGATCTTTCTCGATTAGTTAGCTGCCAGCTATCGAAACATGATGGAAGAAAACATATCTGTGAACGGTGCTTGCACTACCAAAACCTGGTAAAAATATCATTGGATTCAAACATTTCAAGCATGGAGAAAAAGTAACATTCATTATATATGCCGATTGTGAGCCCCTATTAGTTCCAAGTAACGACGTACAAAAACAGACGACAAACACTAAAGTATTTCAGAAACATGAAGTTGTTGACATCGTTTACTTGTTCAAGTGCAGCTACAATGGCAGCCAAGTGGTTTGCTCTAGAGATGCCAAGACAACAGGAAACTTTTTTTGAAGCCAGTACTTGTCATATCTGTTAGAAAGCCCTACATCTACCGATGAAAAAGGTCCGCGATCACTGTCATCTGACTAGAAAATATCGAAGTTCCGCGCATGAGTACTGTAATCTAGCTTATCAAGACTCCAATGTCATACCAGTTGTGTTTAATAACTTGAGTGGGTACGATACTCACTTTATCATTTGCGACATTGCCACACAATTTGAAGGAAAAGTAAAAGTTCTGGAATTAAATAAGGAAAAATAAATCTTTTTACCAAATATGTTCAGGAAACACATATAAAATTCCGATTCATCGACTCATTTCGATTCATGGCATCATCCTTGGAAAAATTAGCATCGTATCTCACTAAGTATAAAATTGTGAGTGCAATGTTTTCTATATTTGAGAGAGGGAAAGTCGAACTTCTAACGAGGAAAGGTGTTCTCCCCTATGAATACCTAGACTCGAGGGTGAGACTGAAAGAAACCCAGATTCCACCAAAAGAAAAGTTTCACAGTACCCTAAATGACTCATCAATATCTGATGAGGACTATGAACATGCACAACAGGTATGGTGTGCATTCTGTGTCAAAACCCTCGGCGAATACGTGAAACTATACATGAAGACTGATGTGTTGCTGTTGGCTGATGTGTTTGAAAATTTCCGGGAACAGTGTCTCATGGATTTCGGTCTTGATCGAATACATTACGACACGACTCCTGGCTTCACATGGACGCCATGCTTAAATATACAGGGGTAAGATTGGAACTCCTCAGTGATGTTGATATGCTATTGATGATTGAGAATGTTAAGAAGGGTGGAGTAAGTCAATGCCCCAACCGATACGCCATGGTCAACAACAAGTGCATGATAGCTTTCAATGAAAGTGGGGAAATCGTCTATATTATATATTTCGATGCAAGCAACCTGTATGGTTGGGCAATGGGACAACTCCTTCCTTACGGTGGTTTCATGTGGGATGCACATTTGGAAAATTTTCATTTCAATGTTCCAGATGATTCACCCATTGGTTATATTCTACGTTGATTTGTACTGTCCACTCGAGCTTCACGATGAGCATAATGATTTACCTTTCTGCCGAAAACACTCGAAACCACTGGGATGCAGCCAGGAGAAGCTTTTAACTACTCTCCTACTGAAACAAAAGTACGTTCTCCATTACCGAGCTCTCAAGCATGCCCTTGCAAACGGTCTTGTATTAATCAAAATTCACAGAGTACTCAAATTTAATCAGTCAACATGGCTGAAGAGTAACATAGATTTCAATACTGAAAAGAGAACACAAGCTAAAAATGAATTCGAAAAGAACTTCCACAAATTGATGAATAATGCAGTTTACCGTAAGACAATGGAGAATGTACAAAAGCTTGTAGACGTGAAACTCGTGACGAAGTGGGAGGATAGATATAAAGTGGAAGCCCTCATAGCTAAATCGAACTTTAAAAGCCGAGCAATTATTACTTAAAATCTTATGGCAATAGAGTTAAGAAAGATAGAAGTTTTGTTTAATAAGCCAATCTATGTGGGTCTGATAGTGCTGGATGTTTCTAAAATCCTAATTTATGATTTTCATTACGGTTACATTCGTGAAAAATATCGTAACAACTGTGAACTCTTGTATACTGGCACTGATACTTTAATATATGAAGTGAAGTGTCAGGACATTTATGCCGACATGAAAGTAGATATGGAAAAGAATATTCAACAATTCGACACATCAGATTACCCTCGAGACAATGTTTTCGGAATGCTGCAAAGAAACAAGAAAGTTTTAGGTTTGATAAAAGACAAAAAGGCAAAATGTACAGTATCCGTGTCAATGGTGAGGACTTTGTTAAAAAAGCCAAAAGTGTAAAGCCGTATTTAGACGAGCGGTTCCCGGTTCCGATTGCAGTTACGATTGGAACCGTCGACCAATCAGCGCGCAGCACGATTCGGTCCCGGTTCGGGTTGCGCGTTTAGGTTTCTCTCTATTTTCAGCTGCGGCGATTTCGACCAGGCCACAGTCGTCGCTGATCGTAGCCAATCACAGCGGTCGATGAAGTCACGTGACTCTTCAGCTGTTGTCGCTGCCTTGAGCAATCTTGGGTGAATGCGATGCACCGTGTGCATGAACCGAACCGTAAATCGTAATCGTAACCGGGAACCGCTCGTCTGAATACGGCTTAAAAGCAGGTGTTGTAAGGAAAAGTATAACCTTCAACGATTACATCGAATGCTTGCGGAATTTGAGTATCCAATCCAGAACGCCATATGTGATCAGGTCAAGATTTCCAAACAGTACAGACACCCTCGCTGTCAAAAGCGTAGGTGATACTCATAAAGTGCACATTCCACGTGTCTCGCCAATACCTTCGAAAGTTGGTGGTGTTTTGCCACTGATTCCAATTTTCGCTGGTCTCAGTGCACTTGGAGCTCTTACTGTGTAGTAGTAGGTGTGGCTAAGGCAGTAAGCGATGCTAGCGTAGCCAAACAACAGCTGGTAGAAGCTCAACGTCATAACAATACAATGGAAGCTATTGCTCTAGGAAAAAGTTCGCACCTAAAACCCTACAGAAAAGGATTAGGTCTTCATGTGAAACCTTACCGAAAAGGACAGGGACTTCGTCTAAGGCCGGCATCAAAAAACTTGCAGTGGAGCTACCTCACCATGCACTCACTGATACCGATCTTTTCAAGTATGCTAAAGATTAGCTCTAAGGATTTCATATTTTCGTGGAGTATTTATGCGCAATCAACTACCACTAAGGGGACCTCGTCAAGTCCTATACTTTGACAGTTTCGGTAATCTTCGTCCACCTTCGGATATTGTAGATTACCTGGGTGTTAGAAGCGTGATAAAATACAATCATGACAGATATCAGGATTATGACAGTCTCGAATGTGGACACTTGTGCTTAAAATTCCTATCTGGACAACTGCATATAAAAGATAAATACTGTCTATAGATATAAGAGTGTGTGATGAACAGACTAGAGTCCGTATAGAGAAGAACACCATCATGGACGAAACATTTACTCTCACGGTCACAGAAACCTCTTCAGTGCTAGACTCAGAGTATTTCCCACCAATTGAACTTTCTCCTCATAAGAGCTATGCACTTGGGCTCGTTGAAATGCTCACATTCAATGCGATTCCTAACGTTGACACTGGGAAGAATAATATCTATACCGGTGATCGAGTCTTGGAATTGATGGCATTACAATAAACATTAAGCCAAATAATAACACATTACGCAGCGAGATAAAGTGTGATCGTAAAGTGAACTTTAAACCACACGATTCTATTGGACGTTTGTTGGGATTCACACCTCGTATTCTCGAAGTCAATAAGACTCATACTTCTGACCTACCTATGTGGCTATTCTCAAAGTGAATGCTCTGCGAATTGAGTGCAATATCACTACTGGAGCTTACATCAACGATATTAAAGTACACACGATTTATGAATTCTTTCCTGTTGTACCATCAGGATATAAGATTGTTGAAGTACCGCCACACGTCATTTACCCCCTAACCGCCGTGAAGACAATACATAAAATTCTGCTCCGTATAGTAGATCAGGACGGAGACTTAGTGAATTTCCGAGGAGAGGTTATAACAATACGACTACACGTCAAATCAGTTCTGGTGTCACAACTGTGCTGTTCGAAACCTCTGACGCTCAGGACCTGGTTCTTGGCTCCTCAAGATCAACCAACCATCAGGATTTATGATGGAAGGAGTAATGACAGCGATGGCGCTGACAATGCGACTATAAGTGTTGATACTACAGATATTTGTTTGAAAAATACAAAGCTTTTGACTTTTATAATAAGTGCGAATTCATGTTTTAAGAATGTTTCTTTTACCAAATCAGGCTAAGATTTTACGTTCTTAGACTAGTTAAAGATTTTACTTTATTAAAGTAGGTTCATTCTTTTTCTTGAATAAAAAAATTGAAGGTTACCAAAGTGTTCATTACCTTTAAACCCATCGACTACTTAAATATTAGTCAAGCTTAATGAAAATCTTTCAAATTTCTAGCTATTATCTTTAATATCCCATCGACTACTTAAATATTAGTCAAGCTAAATGAAAATATTTCAAATTTCTAGATATTATCTTTAATATCATTGATAGATGGTACAACTACAACTCAACATTCTGATTTCTGTTGGTCGAATGGTTGAGGTTATGCCTACCAAACCGCTGTCTGACTTTACCCTAAACAAGAAGTATGTTGTGACAAGAGTTCGAAAAGTTCATAATAAATATGGCAACAGGATTGTCGCTGAATTGGAGAATCAGTTTTCCGTTTTCTTACCTACCAGAATTATGAAAGTGTTTGAAGATGCACAATGTAAGAGAACGTTTGAAAACCTGGAAGAAGCGGCCAACACAAATGAACTCTTCATCTGCCGTGGTGGACAACATAATAATGTTGAATATGTGCAGTAATCATAATTTCTAATATCAATCCTGCACTGTAAAAAAAAATTTGTGAATATATATTCACTTTAATCGAGCAATAAAATTGCTTATTTATTATAGATTGGGCTAAGTTCATATTTAAAAAAAAAAGTATTTATTTGAGATTAAGCTGCGTTAATAATAAAAAAATGCACTGCTGGATAGCAGTTTCTATATTTCTGTAAACCTGGAATACGACGTACACCGAAGCAACGTTGGCAAACAGATTCTTTATTCTCAAAATGCTGTAGAACATCAATCTGTCTTACACCTAAGCAACGTTGGGTAGCAAATTCTCTATTCTCGTAATCATGTAAGCAGCAACCCGTCTTACACCGACAAATCAGGGTTTATTTAAATTACAATTTTTTAATAAAAACATAAGTGTAGCCAGAAATTTAAGCACTGACATTAAAGATTTTTTTATTTTATTTCTAAAAAATCTTATCCTTATATTGACTTTCTATATAATTAAGAAATAAGAACTTTAATGTTTTTATTTTTAAAACTTACAATGCAGTTTTAAATATCTACTTTTAAGTCATTTAAGATTATGTTGTTCCTGTTCTTTTTTTTTAATTTCATTTCCAGACGTTGAGGGCTTAGGTGAGGATGTTGATAAATATGGTGCTGTTGTTGAAGATGACAAGTATTGAGGTGCGAAAGGTGGAGGTGGAGTTGACAGCAAAAGTAATTGCAACAGGGTTGGATCTGTTGAAAGTGATGGGGAAAGTTGAGATTGTGTTGTAATTGAAGGAACATGTGCCCTTTCCAAATAACCTGGTCGTAGTGGATTGTATGCTGTGTCTCATGGAATCTATAAAGAATGACAGAGTTAGAAAAAGT
This sequence comes from Andricus coriarius, assembly GCA_932066315.1. NCBI lineage: Eukaryota > Metazoa > Arthropoda > Insecta > Hymenoptera > Cynipidae > Andricus > Andricus coriarius. Next base: position 15,578 of record CAKNWT010332467.1, read on the forward strand.
ATGAATTCAGCTATGTTTTCAAAGAAATTATAATATAGCTGTAAAATCTGTTTTCTTGTTCGCCTCTTGACTTCAAATTAAGGTAACGGCAGATCAAGCGCTTTTAGTTCAAAACGTGGATCACTCTGATGCGCTAATTTGCAACAGCACCCATGTATAGCATTTTCTTCTTCCTTCAAAAACAGTCTATCAGATGATGATGATAATGACGATCTAGTTAGACTACACTTCACTCATAGAACTATATGCGCACGGATGTATGGAATTTAGCATGCAAACAGTCAAGACACGCGTATGTATGTGCTCAATGCAACTTTATCGACATAAAAATGCTTTATAGTATATCTGGCTATTTAAATTTCGGATAATCATAATGCTGCTTTTTTAAATTCATGTGTACCGACTGTTGGCGCCTTGATCTACTGGACTTGCGCAATATAAGCCTAAGAGTAACACACTATGAAAAACTATTGTTATAGAAATCACTTTAGGGAGATACATTCTTTGCGCAGTAAGTATTTCACATGTTATCTATCCATCTACAATTTCAGCAACATAGCTTTATGAAATTACATTTTCTGACTTCTTGACGCACCTTTATTTGTAGATTTCTCATCGTAAACTTTATCCAGTTTCAAAATCTGTGTTTTTTTTGCGTGAGGTAGTGGCTAGAGGCAGAGCATCAATCATTTGAATACTTCGGTTCGCGCCTGCTTTGTTTATCTTCGCGCAACATGATGAAGGATGATCATCATCACCACTCACATCGGACACTCTTAAATATGCATGCAAAATTGAGTGCTGTGAAGATATGGCTAACTGTCTTGGATTTGGTGGCAGCAGAGGGGAATGCGAAGGTTTTACATTTCGCTTCGCGTGAAGTGATGAGGAGGGAAGTGGCGATAAAAGAATTTTCTGCCCTACACTGTGATATGGATGAGGATCTGCTGGCAGTGGTATTGACAAGGGTAGCGATGATAGCTGTGGCGTTGGTGAAGAAGTATGCGATTTTCTTTCTGATGATGATGTCGAAGACGACGACGATGATGTTGCGGAAGCAAGTGGTTAAGATGTTTCTTTTTTTTTAATTTCTGGATCATGACAATGAGGGTTGAGGTGTTGATGGTTGATGTGACATTGGCGGGGATGGCCCGTGGTCATAACACACAACCACTGACACCTGTAATAATACAAACAAAAATTTGCAATATTCTCTCAAAAAGTGACCTCGAATTTGGCATGTAGAGGTTCTACGCTTGCGCTAGCTATGCTTGAGAGGAACATGGTGCGGCTTATTGCCATGGTAACGCGCTGTCGCATTGTGTTTCTCCTAAGCGTCCTAGCGTAAGCGCAGTACGTCTATATGCAAAAGTTAGGATGACTACTCTCATTGAGAACCATTGCCACTTTATTTTTTCTTCTTCTTAAGACACTTTTAATAGATCAGTAAAATGAAAACTGAAATGCGCGCCTCTGGTTATGGCATTTTCAAAGATAAGTCCCCACCACGCCCTACCGGGACAGGGAGCGTGGGGAACCCCACCACTAGACGCCGTGGCATTTACCTGAACTTCGGCGTCACACTCTCGCCGAACACACTCGGCGTGGCCCTCACCTTTGAGCGATCACGAAAAATGATTCGACGGTGGTGCCATCTGTTGCCGTTAAAAACTCATCGACTGATAGCATTTTAGCACAAAGCCATTATCGTTCTTTGGGTAAATTACCGGTCACTCTTTTACCGACGTTCAGTTTGGAACCGAACCCTGCCGCCAAACTGTCATTGTTATCCTACTGTAGAGTAAAAATGTATGGCACATAAAATATACAATTTTGAAAGATCTACAACTTTTATTCAAAGCATATTTGTAAATTTTTATTATTTACTAAGTTAAAACCAAAAAACCATGCTTTTCATGGTATTCGCCATAAAAATAGAATTTGCGCGTATTTTCACTATCATTTTCATAATAATCATTCGTTGCGCTAGCATTTCGAATGGATCTTTTCAGGTGTGTTTTCTAGGTTACATTAACCCCAACATAAGCCTTAAATAAAGAAAAGAGAAAAAATATAAAATTAAATTAAAGGTTAGGTTTAGCCTAATAATGTACGTGATGTGTATTCAAAACTTTTGAGCTGTCACAAACAAAACGTAGGAATAAGTACGTGTATGTGTATATGCACGGAGAAAAATGGAAGGTCAGTTGGGCCATCTAGACGTGCAGACAGACTATATTGCAGGGTCTACTATAGGACAGCCCTTGAAGATGGCTATAGCGACTATCTCTAGAAGGTTAAAACAAGAGGTTCAAATCGATCATCTCAGAGTGTCGACACGGTCATCTCGAACGGTAAACTCAAGCGTCATACAGAGTCGAACCGATTATCACAAAGGGCAGAATTGATCATTATAAAGGGTCGAACCGCTCATCATAGAGGGTCGATTTGGTCATATCAGATAGTCGCCATCTTAGAAATTCGATTTGATTATCCTACATTTTCTATATTTGCTGTTCTTTTCCGACTTATTCCAGTCTCTCTCTTATAAGAGACCGGAAGTTATAAAATCAAGTGGAACCTATAAAACCTGAATATTTACATGAAATACATGAATTCTGAAAGCACTTGTTATTCTTTGTAGAGAGTGAGGTGTATGAGACATAATTTGATATGCAAAAACAGTGCACATTGATAATATATTTTTTGGAGCACGAGAGACCAAGGACACGGCACGGTGTCACATTGAATTGTAAGATTTCAAACATTGAAGTGAATTCAGAAACCAATAACCCACATCTCGTTACTTTCTGCATCATCAATGAATGCTGAAACTTTTTGCAGGTTTTAAGTAGAAACGATACGGTGACAACAAATTGATAGCTGAACGTCCAGTTACGCCTTTATCCTAAATCCCTTGGAAGCATCAAATTCAACGTTGAAAATCCTTATGCACTTCACTATCCACGAATGTTCGAAATATCGAAAAGCAGTTTAAAATTATGAAAAATATGTTTAAGTTCGATAAACAGCAAATGTGACGCGGAACGGCTCAATGACATTCACTCACTCCAAAAATACTCTAGAGTCTTGACCACGATGCTCCTAATCCCAAATCTCACTGCGTGAATCATGTCGAAAACCGGATTCGTTAAGGTTGGCGCGCTTATTTGAACTGACTAAATGTGAAAAGCAATTGTGTACAGCAAATAATAAGAGTGAAGTTATTAAAAATAATTATTTGCCCACAAGGATAGAGTGAAATTTAATTATTTATTAGATTTTCTCCTTAAAATTAAATGATCGATTTTAATTTTACAGGAAGGAATATCTTTTTCATCCTAAATATGAATGTACAATTATTCCTAATATTCTTATGCACTTTACATTTATTATTTGTTGTGAGCATTTGACTTACACATTCAATTATTTTAAATAAACACGCCAACGGTAACTAATCAGGTCGGCCCTCTGCGATGATGGGTCCTTTGCTCTTCCGTGGGTGGTCGAAATGAGTGAAAACAAGGTGATCGTATTGACCATCTCGAAAAGATACCTTGCTTATCCCTAATACTGAGTCTGCCCTTCTTATAACAGTCAGACTGGTCATAAAATGAGAGCCTCTCCGACTATGTCAAAAAAATTCTAGATGGCTCTTCAGAACATCTAAAAGAAAGGACTGGCGCTCTAAATTTTGATACTCTAACTTCCTTGCTTAAAAAAACAGTTAGAAACCGGATTGGAACCCAAATGGGCATCTACATGGGTTTAACTGGGCTTAACTGGGGTAAAACTTTGTACTTTGGGACTATACCGGGGTCTAACAGGGTTCTATTAGGTGATTAAAAAATCATTACGGAATGCTATCAGGGTGTAACAGGATTCAACATGCGCACTTAGTAACAGAAATTATTTATTATAATTATTACCTGGAGACCTAAAAGGGTATACTTGGGTCCTGTCTGAGACTTTTGTATAGAAATTTATGTTCAAAGTGCGTTGTGGTTTCGTATAAGGGTCTAGTGTGGTCCTATCTGTGATCCTTTAAATTGAAGGCATGGGTGTCTAGCAGGGTCTATACGGGTTCGAAGAGGGAAACATATCCATAAATGTTTTCAAGTTTTTTGCGGTCGCCTATAAGGGTCTAGTGTGGTCCTAGCAGTAATTCTTTAAATTGAAGGGGCGGGTGTCTAGCAAGGTCCATACGGGTTCAAAGAGGGACGCATATCGATAAATGTTTTCAAGTTCTTTGCGGTCGACTATAAGGGTCTAATATAGTCCTATCTGTGATTCTTTAAATTAAAGGCGCGGCTGTCAAGCAGGGTCTATACGGGTTCGAAGAGGGACACATATTAATAAATGCTTTCATGTTTTTTGCGGTAGCCTATAAGGGTCTAGTGTGGTCCTATCTGTGATTCTTTAAATTGAAGGCGCGGGTGTCTAGCAAGGTCTATACGGGTTCGAAGAGGGAAACATATCAATAAATGTTTTTAAGTTCTTTGCGGTCGCCTATAAGGGTCTAGTGTGGTCCTATCTGTGATTCTTTAAATTAAAGGCTCGGGTGTCTAGCAGGGTCTATACGGGTTCGAAGAGGGACACATATTAATAAATGCTTTCAAGTTTTTTGCGGTCGCCTATAAGGGTCTAGTGTGGTCCTAGCAGTGATTCTTTAAATTGAAGGTGCGGGTGTCTAGCAGGGTCTATACGGGTTCGAACAGGGACACATATCAATAAATGCTTGCAAGTTTTTTGCGATCGCCTATAAGGGTCTAGTGTGGTCCTATCTGTGATTCTTTAAATTGAAGGGGCGGGTGTCTAGCAAGGTCTATACGGGTTTAAAGAGGGACACATATCGATAAATGTTTTCAAGTTCTTTGCGGTCGCCTATAAGCGTCTAATAGAGTCCTATCTGTGATTCTTTAAATTAAAGGCGCGGCTGTCAAGCAGGGTCTATACGGGTTCGAAGAGGGACACATATCAATAAATGCTTTCAAGTTTTTTGCGGTCGCCTATAAGGGTCTGGTGTGGTCCTATCTGTGATTTTTTAAATTGAGAGCGTGGAGGTCTAGCAGGGTCTATACGGGTTCGAAAAGGGACATCGATCAATAGATCATAGAAAGGTAGACAGATAAATAAATCATTAGATTATAGATAGAAAAAAAATTATTGTCTCCAGCTTAAGATGGTTACAGCCCAATGTGTCGAAGGCATTTTTGTGTAGTTGGATTTATTTTATTTTTTTATTTTTGAATAATATGCACGGGCTGTCCCGGTATATATTATCAGTCACGGACGCATTATTGTAATGCAATCAAGTGATCTGATAAGAACGTGTGCCTTAACACATTGGGCAAAGCCTGGTTTTTTACCCCACCATTCACGGACTGGGTTGCAGTCAAGTGCATGATGGGGGGACCTACAGCTTAAGGTGGGATCCGAACCACCATAACCTCGGTAAAGTACATTGAAATATTTCAAGAGGTACCGGCTCAGGGATCGAACCCCGGACCTCTAACGCGAAGTCCGAGCGTCTAACCAACTGAACCACCAAATTATTATTATTATTATTATTATTATTATTATTATTATTATTACAGATCATTCATTGATAATAGCTCTTGAATAAATAGGTGTATAATTTATGGCATAATAATTAGGTTTTGTTAGTGATGTAATTGTCTTCATTTGAAGCGTTCACATTGGCTTCTGAAAGTCATTAGATGATGGCCGAGTAATGTTATTATTGGATTTCGGTAACGTTTGGCAGCGTCGAAAGAAATATATTGCCTTCACCGATGCTGATGACAACACATTTGTTAGATATATCGGATACGAACACTATTTCTTCCTTATTAGTTGCCTTCCTGAATTTTATAAAGATTTTTTGACGTTATCTCTTCTATACGCGGTAAATGAGGATTCTGATTTAAATTAGAAACGCGCAATTTTGATACCTTAAAGTAAACAACCGAAGCACACGCCACTGATTCGAGTAAAAACAGGATTTGGACCTCACCGAATTTGCCATTTTTAAAACGAAAAACGGTATCATCAGTTTTTTCGGGACGTGTGTAAATAATCGAATTAACAATTATATTTCTAAAAATGCATCTTTGAAAGGTAAGAATCGGCTTGTCTGAAGTTGAAAGTTCTCCGTATTTGGGATCATATTTCCCATGGCCTATGAGTACAACTTCTCTAAAAGAACAACGCTCAATTGTAGTTACCTCGTTTCTTGAGAAAAGTGATTCACAAAAAGCAAAACACGTAGGCGTTACTGCGACTTCTTGCACTAAAGATCGAAACACATTTTTTTGTATATTTTTCTTCGCCATTTGGTCGTACACACCTTTCGGACTGTGAACATCTCGTTTCAAATAGAAGATGGCGTTTTCATAAGGAAATGTTGATGTGGCCCATATTGGACCACCATGCCGTACGCAAGAAACTAGGTGTCTTAATATATGTACGTTGAAAGTTACATGATTCTCACCGTACAAAATTTCGAATATTCCCACGAATTGAAGAATATCATATTCAGCTTGCTGTAATTCTTCTTCGGATATACTGGTCTGCAGAAGGATATATATACTATTTGCAAACAAAGCAAAATGTTGAAGTGCATAAGCATCTAAAATGCCTTGTAAGCATGGAATAGAGTAAAACAGTAACCACGATCGCCATTCTGTCGTTTTCCACTTGCTTTTGTCAGTTAATGGTCTTGCCAGCCGGTGTATTTCGTGAGGTGGATTCATTCTTTGTAAACGATCATTAACTTGAGTTTTCGATGTCTTGGACAATCGAATACGACTTTTAGGGTCAGTAGTCCATATAGACCATAGAAGCACTGGTATGCCAATCAAGTCAGCATGTAGATAATCCCTGGAAAAAGAGTTGACCATATCAAAGTCTTTCAGCTCAGATAGGACTGAGAAACCTTTTAAACCCTTAACACTATTTTCTTTTTTTTCATCAGCTTTACTTTTTTGATCTCCCTTCTCGGTGTTTGATGTCCCACTGTGTTGTTTTGTTTTAGATTCAGATTTGTTCTTCCTGACAGATTAAATATCTTCTTGTGGCCTCGTGAATTTCTTCACAGCAGCGCTCATATTCAGTATATACTCATCATGAGTTCTTTTTGCTGATGCATTTTCTTCTAGGAGATAACGCATTGAACCATATTTATTTTGGCCTTTACAATAACACCATGGACAACCGTAAAATCCATTATATTGCATCATATTTTGCAATAAGTGTCGTGCAACGCTGTCGACACTACACAACAGTGGCTTCAATACAAAGTGCCTAATTTCGCCTGCACTATTCGTAAAATTGAAGCCAAAGTCTCTATGGATGATAATATTACAGTCTTTGAAGAGGACATAGAAGTTCAACGACAGAAAAATGGGGTGAAATTTACAAGTTGCCAATTGGTAAAAACGATCTCTCAGCAATCATCTTTATTGAAAGAAGATAGGAATGATGAGCAGAAAGTTGTTACTTCTAAGGTTAGCATATGTGCATGATGAATGATATATATTTGTATATATGATATTTGAAATTGTATATTGCCATAGTTGTGTAATTAGTGTTCAATTCTTTGGCTTTTTACAACATGATATTATAAAAAAAGGTTCGAACGTGTATAACTCCACAGTTTTTTTTTCCAGAGTCTCGCAGAAGAAGACGTTCTACAATCCAAACACATTATGTTATCACCACAACTACAGCAGTTAAAATCTACAGTTCCAGAAAAAGTTGCAAACAAAGAAGTTGAAACGTTCGATCATGATGATTCTTATTCGCAGAACTCAAAACCGCAGGTGACAAGCAAAGACGCAGTCTCAGTATTTCCAAAAGTATCAATCAAGGGTGAGATTTCGGAAAAAATTAAGGTTTTAAATATGGAGACCGTGACACCCGGCGGAAGTAATATTCATCAGATTAGTACAATATAGATTTTCTCAGTATCTCCTAAACATAATTTTCTTCAATTTCATAGTCTAAGATCTTGAAACCTGCAATTGTAAACAAAAACGAACCCTCTGGATCACGGAAGATCACAAACAGGAGTGAGTCCTCAGAAAAATGTATCATGCGTAGTGTAGAAAGTAATAAATCCGTAAGTAATACTTATGATAGTAGTTTACGTACTATCTTTTGTCATTTTGCTAAAAAAGTACACTTGTAAACTTTCGAATCTTTCAGAAATCTCTGGAATCCGTTGCTCTTAAACGCAAAGCTGAATGCTCAAGAGAGGTTTCGTCCAAAGTTACGAATGTTTCAGAGAGCGAAATTATTTTAAAGCAACAAATCGTTGAATTAGAGACCAGGAATAGAGCTATTCAAGCTTTAAACATGGAATATCAACGAAAACAACAAATATGGAATGACCGACTGGAAAGTATGTTCTCTATTTATGATGTTGATCATTTTTGTTATTTGTATTCCTTAAAAATATATATGTAATTTTTTATTCGCAGATATAGTGGAGAAAGTAACTGAGAACGCACAGGAGAATTTGAAATCAAAGATTTTGAGTGGGCAGGACATGCCGATTGGTTACATTGATACCACAGATCTGAAAGCAAAGAAGGTAATGACATTTGTAATTTTTTTTTTTAAATGAGTAAAGTAAGTTGAGAGGAATTCATAGAAAGCTTATACTGTTATATTTTTTTATAGATTCATTGTGGAGAGGATATATGGATTGATAAAACTGAATATGAGTTTACTCGATTTAATCAGGTAAAACCAGCATCCTTTGTGTCCAGAATGGCAGATGCCATTTTCACAAAAGACGTTTTACGTGAAAGTTCCGTCACGGGTATAACAAGCAATGCTCACAAGCATAAACACTTGCCAGCCAGCACCTGGTCTCGATCCAACAAAGTTGGTAGCCTTAAAAAGTAAGTTTCCTTGGTCTTTTTGTCACAATTTTTTTTTTTTTTAATTTTACGGTAACATTTAAAATCCCCTTATATCTTTCAAATCTGTTAAAACTATTAGAAATCTTATCAAATTCTATGAAATCCTTTAAAATTTTTACAAAATCTTTTAAAGATCAGATAAATCTCTTGAAATCACTTTAGATTATTAAAAATATCATAAAATTTGATAAAATCCCTCGCAATTTTTAGAAATCTTTGAAAATATCTTAAAATTCTTTGGAATTCCAGGATAACATTTAAAATTCTTTAAAAACCCATAAAACTCTTACAAACCTTTTGAAATTCCTTAAAATTTCACGAAAAGCTTACAAATCGGTTAAATTTGTTGAAATCTTTTAAAATTCTTAGAAACCTGTTAAAATTCCTCAAAATCTGAAAACATTTAGAATCCCTTAAAATCCCTTAGAATTCTTAAAAGTCTCTTGAAATTGCATGAATTCCTTTAAAATTTCACGAAATATCCCAAAATCCCTTGAAATTCTACGAAATATTTTTATAATCCTAAAAATCTATTGAGGTTAGTAAAAATCACTCAAAAATCGTCAAATTCGCTTAAAATTCCTTGCAACCTCTTGAAATTACTAGTTCAATTTCATTGAATGGTCGTATGTATTTATGATACCATTTTTTACAGGTATATATGAGCATTGGATGGTTGAGACAAAAATACCCGAAAAAGATCGATACTTGAATATGGCTTGGCTTAGAGCAGATTTAAGCAACCGAATAGCGAACTCAGACGCCCCCCAAGACCCTACAGACAGAAGAAGAAAGATAAAAGTAAAAATATTCATAAATCGAAAGAGTTGATCTCTTCCGAAGAGGATTCAGAGTCTTATCCAGTTTCTGAAAAAGATAAAAAGAATAATAATAAGGGAAGGATGAACGTTAAAAGTAAGGATATAAGAAAATCTGAAGAGTTGAACTGCTCAGAGTATATTGCTGAAAGGGAAAAGAAAGTAGATTCGACAGATTCTGAACAGTTAAGTGATCCCTTGAGTGATAAAACTTGTTCTCCTCTACGAGTTCATAGGGATGATGAAGTATATGAAGAAGAAAATCCAGACGAGTACCTATTCAACACTGAAAGAGCAGAAGATAAAGACTGTAAATTTTATATTAGACAGTTTAATTACCTACTTTAATAATTTTCTAATTTTCGCTAACTTAATAAGAGTATTACAGAACTTTCAAATTTTACAGTTGCTTTCTAAAGAAAGTAGTTTCATACAGTTACAGATGTTTGAGAAAGTAACTAAAGTTCTTTTCAAAGTTACGTTAAATTGTACCCAAAAAATTTTAATATCATATAATTAAAATTTTTTTCAGTTATCACTCTCTAATTGTGAGGACGTGTACGAGAAAGAAGAGCATACAGAAATTGCAACTTGATTAGTTTAAAAATAAGATTAATATATTCTTATTTTATCTTCAGAATTACATATTTTCTCAGTTTGAATATTTATCAAGAAAAAATTTAATTTTTAAGTTTTTAGTTTTTTTTAGTAGTCTTAGGCAGGAAGTTTTAAGGATTAGGTCTTTGGGTAAAGTGCTTAAAACGTAACGAAAATAAAAACATGTTTTTTAGTTTTAAACGTTTTAAAAAAAGTTTGTATATTAACAAAAGTTTGTATTAAAAGCATATGCTTTACAAAATAAATCACGTTCATTTACAAAAAATGATTAAGTCTTTTGTAAACTTTATTCTCTTGCTATAAATAATATCTTCTTCATCACATTTCAAGTTTTTAAGAACATTATATAACCGGCTTTACACCCACGTATGTTCCTTTTAGTATAGGATTTATATTTCCATTGAGAACCCACAAAGAACCCGTCTTAGAACCTGATACGGCCTGGTTGAAATTCAGGTAGCGAACGAGGTTTTACCTGGGTTATAACGATTTTTTAGCAGGGTTTAGAACCCAGATACAAAATTTTTGTTCCCGTCTAGAACCCAGGTAAAACCCTCTTTAGAACCTGATACGACCTGGGAGAACCCATTCGCAAAACATTTTTGTTCACATCTAGAACCCAGATCAAACCCTTCTTAGAACCTGATAAGACCTGGTTGAAACCCATGTAGAACCCATTCGCACTAATTTTTTGTTCCCTTATAAAACCCTTATGCAAAACCCATATAGGACTCCTGGTTTACCCTGATAGAAACCCATAATCTAACCGGGTTCTATCTGAGACCAAACGAGTTTTTTAAGCAGGGTTTGACCGTCCATTTTTCTCTTTTGCATTTATTTTGTTCTATGCAAGCTATCTAATATAAAATACCAACTGAGGAAGATTTTAAGGAAAGAAAGGGTAAATAAAAGATGGGTTTAATAATTAATTAATCAAAGCAACAATAAATTTATCCCAAAACCGAAAACAATAGATTTAAATATCCTCACTCAGGCGTAAATTTATTATAGTGAGAAGATAAATATTAAAATCCATGAGGAGCTATGACTACAAAATGGTTCGCTTGGTTTCTGTTGGCGAAACCATTGTATTGTCTTCAGTTTAAACAATGAAAACCATAAAAGATCACGGAACGAAGCTTCTATGATGTCACTTCGGAAGGAAATAGATTTTATTGAACTATTCCAGATCATTTTTCCAAATTTTCTGAGCCAATTTCCATACAAAATGCAGAGGTTGAAACAATAGCTGTGGCATTGGCCGAAAAATTTATTATGAAACACGGATTTTGTAGCTTTATTGAGCTTTTTGATAATTCATCTTAACAAGTATTCATTTTTTATTTACTTTGGTTGATTTGATTCTAAATTCCACTGTATCTCTAAATCTTAGTTATAGAAACATGTCTACAACCGTTGATTTTTCGACCGATTTTATTTTCTCCGTTAAGGAAGGTGGTCCTAAATATATACATCGACACCAATCCTCAAAGAGCATTAAACCAGAAATAAAGATTTTATTAGCGACCACGATTAAGATTTCAACTCCAAGTAATTTAACATTATGAAAAAGAGAATGTGGGATCACAAAAGCGAAAGGGGATTTTCAAAGATTTCACTCTGATATAATTTGGCTTTTTATCTACTATTTCGGATTCTCAATATTAATTATCACAATCCTCACTGATTTAAGTTTTTTCCTACATTCTGAATGTCTAAGATTTTAGAATTTTTTATTAATTTAGTACCGTGAGGTAAAAATAAAATGCCATTTGGGTTTGTAATTTTAGAAAACGCGTTGGATGAGCTTCTATATTTAAACAGGTTAAAAATCCAATCACGCTTCACTTTCTTACAATCCTTAATTGCATTTAATTGATTTTCTAGATTTTAGAACAGGAAAGCACAATGAGCAATCAATTACTATTAATTAAGAAAAGTTTTAGCAAGGATTTTTGAGTCCCCATATTTTAGACGGGTTATAAAAGAATCTCTTTCTTTGATTTCTTAGGAATCGCTTGGTTGAAACATTTATTAGGGAGTTAATTATTGAGCTCCGTGATTAAAAAGGGTCAAAGAAGAATTAAATTTTTCTCGCTGTGTATAATAATGTCAATATTACCTCGTTATATTTTTAAGTAAAATCTTCAGCATCCATTTCTTGATCCAATCCATTGACCAACTCATGAACATTATGAATTAATTCCGCGGTAGTCTGCGTATCGACATTTAACAATTGGGAAAACAACATTTTTATCAAATAAACACAATTTCAAGAAACATCTATTTAGAATACTTTTTAAATGGAGAATATAATTCTTAGATAATTAATACATGAATATGTTATTGTATATTAATATTTTTAATGACTTTATACGATGACAATATTTGAATAGTTTAGTTTCCTTTTTCTCTTCTAAAAACATTCGCAGATTTTATTGCTCATCTTTCATTTAGAAAGAAATTTGTAGCATTTTTAGGTTTCAATATCCATATACATATTATAACCTATTGCTTATCGGTTATTTTTATTTTTAAGGATTTCACT
>CAKNWT010332475.1:0-11007 GCA_932066315.1 Andricus coriarius
GTGGTTTTGCGCGTATTTGAATTTCTTGACTGGCTGGGAAAGTATATTGTCGAATTTCGTATTGCCGGCGCGGATTGTTGTGGGGAATAAGCCGCATATGTCCAAGTCCAAGAGAAGAATCATGCTTGGCAGAAGAAGACCTGGATCTGGCACGAAGAGAAGGCTCGGCAGGAGGAAGGCAACTTTCAGGAAAAGAAGACGTTCGGGAACGAGGGACACCAGGAATAGGGGCGCCATTAGGTAAACAGTCGAATTGTGAACTCAACTCTGCAATAAGAAGAAAAAGAAGATTAGATATTTCTTTATAGTAGATGTCTGCAAATAAAACGTTTTCGTATGATAAAAAAATCAGCGATCGAAATAGTGGAGACTTTGTCCCATTTCTTACACAAACAGAAATCACTGTAGAATTTAAAAAACAAAAATCACAAAGGATATTTATTCTTTTCTTAACTGAATTGAACGGAGCCAAATTTTTCTTCGAAACAACTCTGATTCAAGAGTATTATTTACACTACAATGTGAGGCATCTAGTGAGCGTGCCAAAAAGCTTAAATTGAAAAAAAAACAAATTTTTATTAGTTCAAGTTCCATTCGTAATTCTTATTACTATTATTATCATAACAGTATCACTTGTAATTTACCGGATACCATCAGTCATACCTAGTAATATTAGTATTAATATTAAATGTAATATCCACAAACTAACTAATAATACTAATATTTGAAAATGTATTCTTTAATTTATTTTAATTGAGATATTTGTCTGGAATTCTATTTATTTCATTGTAGATTCGACTTTCTTGTTAAAAACTTCATCTTCTTGTTTGTCTTTTTTGGTTAAAAATTTAGCTCTTGTTGAAAATTCGTCTTTTTTATTGGAAAATTCGTCTCTTTCAGTAAAAATTCCTTTTTGTTTGTTGAAATATGAACTATTACAACATGTATTGATAATGCATCTTTCTTCGTTGAAAGTACTTTTATTAATTCAGAAATAGTCTTGAAAATCTTTTTTTGTTGGCGCAAATAGTCAACTTACACATCCACGTGGACAGAATATCGACGCCTACATTTCATACTGCACCACGTCGCGTTTGGCCGCTGTATAACTTTAGGGCCTATGCTTATATACAGATCTTGAAGTGGTTCACGGACCAAACGTTACGTAGAGCGGTATGGAATGGATTTCCGATTTGAAAATTCAAGCAAAAAAAAATTTGGCAGAAAGTAACAATTGTGATAGACTGCAAATTACATTGCACAAATTGTGATTTAGATATAGGTTAAAAAATATATCTAAAACTACGTATATACAATTATATTTTAATATTTACCAATAGAATTGAGGACCACCGCCAAGTATAAGACAAGGGTCGGAATAATCCTCATCTTTCTAGTTAATTGAAAAATGCTTTGATGTTTCAATAAAGAATTCGAATAACAATGAAGCTAATGAATATTATAATGCTTCGTTAATTTATATGATATCCTATAGCTGTTATCTCATAGGTGGTAGGCGCGAAGTTTGTCTTTCTGAGATATTTACATTTCATTACGAAATTTCCAGATAATAAAACTGGGCTGACTATGTGTTTCTCAAGATAAAATTGATAATAATAATCCACAAGCTTTCGCAGTTAATAATATATGGAAAAAGATAAATTGTTGAAATAATATATGAATTCTCAACCAAACACTTAATTTTGCAACCTAACCAGATGAATATATAATCAAAAATGGAATAGTTCAATTTCAATTTTTACAAACGAAGTGCTTTGTCGGCCCGAAATTCGGGACTAGTCTATCCCCTATGGCAACTCCACGAATTTTTCAGTGCGACAAGAAATAGCCCTGACAAAAATTACTTTTATCACAAAAAAAAAGAATTTAATAAGAAAGACGAATGTTCAAGCCAAAAAACTAAATTTCTATCGAAAGAGACGAATGTTTCATAAAATACATTAATTTTCAAAGCACTAGTTCAATTCTTCTCTAAAAGATATATTTTTTGCCAAAAAAGACATTTTAGTTTGTATTCAATTCCCAAAAATTATGAAACATTCAGAAAACATTACTTACCATACTGATAGCAATTTCTTTTATTAAAAAAAAAGTAAGAAATTCTTGTCCCACAATAAGCAAATATTTTTTATTGAGAATTAATCTTTTTTGGCTGAAAATTCAACTATGTAATTGAAAATGACCTCTTTTGCTAAAATTATCATTTAAAATGTGGTAAACGTCATTGGCATCGTGACCTTAATCCCAATATTCTTGATGCCAATTTTCTTGCCTTTTATTTAATTTTGATGAATGTAATTTCCATTTGCTACTATAAAATCCTTACACGATTACTGGGTCATTTACCTTATCTGATATCTTTAAAGATTTTCTTCGGAATCTTAGCCTAGTTATATTTATATGACACTAAAATCAAATAAAATAAATGAACCTGGACAGTGAATATTTGTTCGAAATCTGTATCTTGTATTAACAATTGATATTCCCCTCAAATCGCAAAACTGCACTCGCGCGTACCGTGTCATTGATAATAATGCTAGTGAGTATAAGAAATTAAAAATAAGGTATCACAGACTTTCCTCAATCAAGAATTTACCGTTTTTTTAACTTTTTGAAAAAAAGGTTCTGTAATCGTGGAACTAAAAATGTCCTTTTTCAAAATGTAGAAAATACTGGCAATAAGGTAAGCAATATTCCCTGAAAGTTTTATGATAAATCACCAAAATTACTGATGATTTTGATCACTTAATCTCAACTTTATCATAAAACCGCAACTTTAAGGGTGTAAATACCCACCTTCAATTTTTTTTCATGCAACGACATATTGCCTCTAACATCTTGATACCACTTTGGATCACAAACAATATTATTTTTAAGTTTCACATTTTTTTTAAATTAATTAAGGATGTGGAGGAATGTCTTTTACATTCACTCTTCTAAAAATCTTCGATATTGGATTACGGACGCTTAAGGGTGAATCCTGGATTTCTTCGGGAGTCATATTTTTAACCACGCCGCTGTACATGTTTATTTTGACCCGTACTTCAAAGGGACTTCTGGTGGTATATATTCCACGAAGATGTGTATTACCCTCCAATATTGCGAAGACGTCGCCAGTGGTTGTTGTTAAAACATTTTGTTCATCGGTTGGCATGGGTCTGAAGGTCATGCGTTTTTTTCCGCGCACTTGAATTTGTTTATCGGCAGGAAAAGTGTATTTTCGAATTTCGAATTCTCGGCGCGGATTGTTGTGAGGAATAAGTCGAATATGTTCAAGTCCGAGAGAAGAATCATGCTTGGCAGAAGGAGACCTGGATCTGGCACGAAGAGAAGGCTCGGCAGGAAGAAGGCATCTTTCAGGAGAAGAAGACCTTCTGGGACGAGGAACACCAGGAATAGGGGCGCCATTAGGTAAACAGTCGAATTGTAAACTTAGCTCTGCAATACGAAGAAAAACAAGATTAAAATTAAAAAGCTTTTTTTTATGCGGGTGGCACATACACGGAGAAAAATGGCTACTCAGCCTGAACATTTAGAGTGTCAGACTGACTATATTTCAGTTTTAACTATAGCACAGCCCCCTAGATGGTCTAGCGTACGATCCATGGTGTGTCAAAATTTGGCGGTCTGCTTCACTATCCCAGAGTGTAGAGTTTACGATCCTGGAGTTTAAAACTGATTATCTCAAGAATTTTAGTTTGATTATTCTGGGATGTTAACCTGATCATATCAGGGGGTCAACTTTATTATATTTTGTCCTTCTTCTACCTACATATATATTCCTTAGAGTAAGAGAGACAAGAGACGGAAATTAAGTTAATAAATGAAACCTGAAAAACATGAAAATTGATATAAAATCGATCAATTCTGAAAGCATCTTTATTATTTTTGAAGAGTAGGATCACTTGTGACATGATTGTATATGTATAAAAACTTTGACATCATAACACTTTGATCACGAGAGGCTAAGGAAACAGCGTCACTGCACTGAATTAAAACATTAATACTGGAAGATTTAGAAGACAATATAAATGCGTGTTACTAATATCGCAATTGTTGTTTCTTTCTCAACGAATTACAAAATGCTGAGCACATTTTTGGTCTAAAATGTTGAGAATGCACTAATTAATGAGTGACGCCTTTGTCCTTAGTCCGTCGGAAGTATTGAATTTGACGTTCAAAATCAGAAAGAAAAACACTCAACCCACTCTCTAACATGTTCTGCACATTATATTTACTCCCGACACATGTTTGAAGTATCAACAGATGGTTTAAACTAATTAAGAGTGGTGTAAAATACGGCAAACTTGACACCGAGCGTCAGTCGTTCCAAAAATGCGTTTCGGTTGTCGGTTGTGTTCGCTCGGCGTTCGGTAGAGGTCGTGACACAGCCACTTCTATTTGATATTCTGGAGTGTCGATTGACATTCTGGAGTGTCGATTTGACTATACTGATAATCAGTCTGAATCACCTGTGAATATTCAAACAGACTATAAAATTATGGTCTGCCTGACTATGAAGAAAAAATTGTGAATGGTACTTGAGACCATCTACATTATCAAACTGACCATCTAAATTTTGACACTTCAATTTTGACTATCCATTTTTCTCCGTGTAGTTTGACTAATTTTGTATGAGAAATATGGAACTAGTCAACCTTTCCAACCCTCTGAACGAAGAATATCCTCAAGTTCAGATATAATTTCCAACTTATACATCCACGTGGACACAATATCGACGCCTGCATTCCATACCGTTCCGCGTCGCATTTCGTCGCTGTATAACCTTAGTTCCGATACCTATATACAGATCCTGAAGTGTTATATGGACCAAACGCGACGTGGAGCGGTATGGAATGGATTTCCGATTTAGAAATTCGAGAAGCAAAAAGTTTAACAGAAAATAACAATTGAGACAGACTGCAGATTGCATCGCACAAATACTGGGTTGTGGATAGATTAAAAAATATACCTTTTTTTATAGATATACAATTATGTTTTTACATTCACAAATAGAATTGAGGATCACCGCAAAATGTAATACAAGTGTCTGAATAATCCTCATTTTCCTAAGTAATGGAAAAACAATTTGACTTATCAATCAAGAAATCGAATAAAAATGTAACTAACAAATATTCTGGTGCTTCATTAATTTATATGATATACTCTGCCTGAGATATTTACATTTTATTACGAAATTTCCTTACAATAAAACTGTTCTGGCGATGATCTTCTCAAGGTAAATTTCAAAATAATAATGTACAAGTGTTCGCAGCTAATACATTCAACTTTTTATAGTATTCAAAGATTGGAATCACGTAAGCGTGAAGGGATAATAATAATTTTTAACTGATAATATATGCAAAAAGACATATTTTCATAATTATGTATAAATGCTCAACATAATGACCAGACGAATCGTCAAACAAAAAATTTGATTTTGCCAAAAGAGACGAACCGTTTATAAAACATAAATTGTCACCAAGAAAGACACATTTTAAACATAATATATAAATTCTTAACCAAATACTTCGTTTTGCAACTTGAAAAGATAAATATACAATCAAAAATGGAATAATTAAATTTTCATTTACAAACAGAAGTGTCTCGTCGTCCTGAAATTCGGGACTAGTCCATCCCCTTTCCAGCTGCACGAATTTTTCGGGACGACCAGACACAGCCTTAAAAATATCAATTTTTAAGAAAAAGGAATTTTTAATTCAAATAATGAATATTCAAGCAAGAACATTAAATTCATATCAAAAGAGACTGTCGTCGACAAATGCCATTGTCTTAGGAAATCCAGTCTGGATTATAATCAGTCTGTTTCCTGCAGAATGCGAGCATTTTTGACAATCTTTATTTACACTGTCCACATTTACGAATTTAAGAATTTAAAAGGATTTTGAGGTATTTAATATCATCTTAAGCAATTTAAGAGAATGAAAAAGAATACATTAAACCTAACCAATAAAAGAGAATTCTAAGGAATGAAACATTCAAAAGGACTCATTTAATACTGATAACTCGTCAGCCCAATTTGTATGATTATTTGACCAAATTTTAAGAATCTTCCTATCTTTTGGCTAAGGTAATTTTTTAAATGTAGTAGAAAACAACAAGGTGCATCCTACAGTCAATCCAATGAACAATAAATATTTGACAAATTAAGGAAGATAAACAAATTAGTTGTACATTGCAGGCAGATATTATACTTTTAGAATTCTTCAAAAAATTTGCAACCAGCACGGAAAGTTAGCCCAAAGTTTTAAAAAATCTTGAAGTAATACAAATTTTTTTCTTCGAAAACGTGTAGAAATATAGCACCTAGCGAATGGATTGCATCCCGGATCTACAAAGTAAAAATTGGCGTAGTTATTTTATTTGTTTATGGGAAAAAGATACCATCTTTTTGTAGTCACTTTCATGCAGTTCTTATTGAGTACAATCATCCACTTTTGTTGTTATCCTATGCGCCGAAAATGTATCAATTCCGTTGAAAAGTCTCCAATTTTTTATAACAATTTTCCATCTATTTTGAAATCTAATAATATTTGAATAAAAATGACGATTTCCGATTTAAAAATGTGAACATAACCTTAAACTGTTCAATTCAAATTATTAAAAATGACGTTTGAGGTGTAAAACCCCAAAATGACCTAAAAATACTCTTGATTATAACTGGCTTACTCCAGATTATATCTTGATTACTCTGAGTTACTCTAGATTACAAGTAGAAAAACTCGAATCGAAAGCGGAGTGAAGCGGACTAAAAGTGGATTAATACCGCTTACAAGTGGTTCACCTAGAGTTACTTGAATTACTCCAGATTAAAAGGTGACTAATTCTGATAACCAGTGGATTAATCCAGCAGGCAAGTTGTATACCGGGAATTAATTGAATTACGCCAGACCACAAGTGAAATGCTGCATTTCACAAAGGGATTACTTCTAATTACAAGTGGATTACTTTGGAATACTAGTATTATTCCGAATTACTTGGGGTGGTGGGTGTGGTGAGCCCATTTTACTACAAATCCACCTAAAAAACACTTCCCGAATCGGATAGTGTCACGCTTACCCCTAGAGGCTCGCCGAAAGGGAAATAGCTTAAGGAGATACTTGAATTACTCCCGAATATAGTTAGACAACACCAGATTACACTGAGTCGTTCCAATTACGCCCGATTACCAGTTCGGATAATCGAATGATCTTGCAGATTACCAGATTTGTTAACCCCTTGTTTTCAGGGTTTCGTAGCCCTGGGAAAAAACATTTATATTTTCCGTCGGGTTGATCACTTTTTTTTTTACGTGAATGATTACAAAAATATTATGAGTGATTGGGAAAAGATTCTCAGAGCACTCGCGAGCCTGTCCGACAATTCTGGGAAATGGAAAGAAGCCTAAATAGGAAGGTAAGTTCTCTTATTTCGGTCCCAGAATCGAATTGAATAAAAAAGGCTAGGTTTATTTCGACTGAACACTTTAATCATAAAAAAGTTACAATCTTGTGGGTTCGCCTATTTTGTTTGTCCTCGATGGCTGCGCGTGTTTACGTACATTGGTCCGCGGCACTTTTTTCACGGATCGGGAAGTGTGAAGAAGAGAAGGGTTAGGTTTTGGTGGGAGTTGAGAAATCACATGAAAGGGGTGGGTAACAGGAAAGTGGTGAGAGGGGAAGTAGTCGCAAGAGAAGTGGCGAAGGAAGGAATTTACGCAAAAGTGGGTGAGTAGGGGTTGGATAATATGGGAGTGGAAGATTTTAAAGCCATAATTATTGTCTTAATAGGCTATCATTAATGTAACGCTTAAATTATGTTCGTTAAGAAAAGGAAACTTTAAGGCAAGTGTTAACATCCTTAAAGTTGCGGTTTTATGATTAGCTTGATATTAGGAGGTAAAATTCATCCCTTAATTTTCTGTTACTTACGAAAAATTCACATAATATTACTTGCTTTGCTAACAAAGATTTCTTTTATTTTACAAAAATAAGGTATTCTTGTATTAACAATTATGTATCTGCACACATATTAATTTGGTGTAATTTTGCCTCTTTTTTGACGAAAAATGTTCTTTTGTTAAAAATGCAACTATTTGTTGACATTTTTTCTTTTTCAAATTAACGTAACTTTATTTGATTCAAAATTAAAAGCTTTTTGGTTGACATATCAACGAGTATGTGGTTCGTCAGGAATTCATCTTTTTAAATGAAAGTTCACTTATTTGTTTGAAAATTAACTTTTTTATTGAAACGTTGATTCAATGTATCTGAAGTCTTCCAAAATCGGTTGAAAACTTCTTAAGGTTAAGTAAAAAAGAGTTTAGCGATTTTTTAATTTTTTGATAAAAATATCCTTTAATCGTAGGACATAAAAACTTACATAGCGACTTCTAAATATATATTTTTCAATCTGTAAAAAAAGGGGCT
This sequence comes from Andricus coriarius, assembly GCA_932066315.1. Lineage (NCBI taxonomy): Eukaryota > Metazoa > Arthropoda > Insecta > Hymenoptera > Cynipidae > Andricus > Andricus coriarius. The sequence goes on from CAKNWT010332475.1 coordinate 8,451, forward strand.
CATTCGCGCGTCAAAAAGAAGAAATTTCTTAATCAAGGTATTAGGAAATCTAGAAAAAGGATTGGAATAGATTGGCCAATTGCATTAGAGTTAGCGAGAAAAATCAAATAGGTTGACCTAGTCCAATTGACAAAAAGCATTCAAATTGCTTCTTGAAGTCGCCACCCCCCAACGATTGGACAATTCACTAATAAATAATGTAGGATGAAGTTGACAAGCTAGGTTAGAGCACTGTAATGCATTGAAATCCCAGAGAAAAGCAAAAACGGTGATCTTACGACTAATGAGTTGAAATCATGTCAAAAAATGTTTTTGGCTCTGGCCTATTATTATAAGATTTAGTGGGTAATCACTGTGCTTCCAAAATTAGTAACCTGTAACCTGACGAGGCCAACAACGTGGCCCATGACTGTATTTCACCAGATTTCAGTGGCCAATCATACAATTGCAATAATTGGCCTATGCTATTCACTATTTCGTCATGGCCAATGATTGTCTTTTGGACATCATGGTGAATTACTTTAAATATGAATTATCTCCTATTTCTAACGCTGTACTTACTATGGTAATTTAAATCTTTATGGAAATGATCAGGCATCTGTGTATTTCAGAATTTCGTTCCTCGCTTATAGTGTTTTTTACAAACTGTTAACCCTTATGTAGGCAACCGGGTACCCGGGTACCAACTAGATATGAAGTGACTTTTTTATTTTGAAATGAGTTTTATTAATCATAAATATGAGAAATAAATAATGCAGGTTAATAATTACATAATTGCAATAATTTTCAAGTTGAAAAGCAAGGATTTAATAGTAGTTTACATGTTGAAAATAAATAATTTTACATTAATTGAGTGCAATCGGAACATAATACTATTCATTACGAATATTTATCGCATACAAGTTTTTCGCACCTTGTGCAACTCTTTCTAGTCTTTCTAAACCTTTTAGTTGTTAATCTATAAGGAAGATGACAAGAAGCTATTACTTTCACCCTACCAGATCTATCTCGAGGCTGATCATCTCTTTCAGCAACAGGAACATCACCGAGATGAGCTCCGAAAATATACTCGATTGAATTTTTTGTTGAGTGGTGGCGCATAATTTGTAATTTGAAGAGTGTTCTTTGGTCCAAGGTTTACATAACTCTTCACTCAATTGACGTAAGAAAGTACAACATCTGCCGACATCCCAGAACATGAAAACTGACTGGGCGCCAATCGCTGTGCGCTCAAAATCTCTGCTCCAATTTCCATTTGAGACATTCGGACTGTTCCACGTATATTGAAAATAGCCCCAATAGTTTCTACTTATGTTTATTTATTTAAATAATTCGGTTTGAGATGATTTCAATCATATTCGTACTGGAAAAAAATGAGACAGTATAAAGAGAAGAAACAGGCTAAATCAATTCCTAATATTAAAAAACTCAAATAAATAAAACCGCGTTTTGGATAATCGTGTAAACAAACAATATGATATTTATGTTCTACATGTTTATCAAATTGAATTAATGATGTGGAGAAATGTTTTGCACATTGACTTTTCTAAAAATCTCTGAAATTAGGTGACGGGTGCCTAAGGGAGTATCTTCCATTTCTTCTGGGGTCAAAGGTTGAACCACGCCACTGTCCATGTTTATTTTGACCCGTACTTCAAAGGGACTTAATGTTGTATATATTCCACGAAGATATCTAGTACCCTCCAATATTGCGACGGCGTCGCCATTGGATGTTGTTAAAACTTTTCGTTCTTTGTTTGGCATGGGCTTAAAGGTATTATGTCCTTTTCCGCGCAATTGGATTGGTTTATTGGCAGGAAAAGTGTATTTTCGAATTTCGTATTGCCGATGTGGATTGTTGTGAGGAATGAGCCGAATATGTTCAAGTTCGTAAGAAAAAAGACGCTCGGAAGAAGGAGACCTGAATCTGGCACGAAGAGAAGGCTCGGCAGGAAGAAGGCATCCTTCAGGAGAAGAAGACGTTCCAGAACGAGGAACACCAGGAATAGGGGCGCCATTAGGTAAACAGTCAAATTGTGAACTCAACTCTGCAATAAGAAGAAAAATAAAATTAAATAAATATTTATTCCTTTCTTGGCTGAATTGAACGGAGCGAAAATTTTCTGTGAAATGACTGACTCAAGAGAATTATTTACACTAAAATTTAAGGCATCTAGTGAGCGCGTCAAAAAGCTTGAATGAAAAAGAAACATTGTCACTAGTTTAAATTGCATTGGTCAAATTTATTAATATTGTTATTATAACAGTATTACTTGTAATTTATCTGATAATATCAGTCATACCTACTAATATTAGTATTAATATTTAATGTAATACCCACAAAATAACGAAATAATAATAATAATACATGAATATACAAATAAGAGATCATCCAAAAATTACGTGAAAAGTGTTTGTGAAATTTGCAACCCTCTGTCCCCCTATGTAAGATACCCTGAGTTTTATCTTAACGCCCCCTTCCCACATCATACTGAAATTTTATAAACTTAGGGAACGAACATAGTATAAAATATATATTTTAATAGTTGAGTAAATC
>CAKNWT010332476.1:4684-16853 GCA_932066315.1 Andricus coriarius
AGATGCAAGATTTCAACGAAATGCAAATGTATTTATGTCAATAGAGAAAATTCGGAGAAAATTTTAAACGTTTCCGATTTTATTTCTCTTTTTTCCGGATATAGAAATAAACACTTTCAATCAGGTTCGTGTAGGAAATTTTCAAAAAAGCAAGCCCACTCTCAAATTTTACTTCTTGTTGGATCATCGCGAAACAATGATGATGATAAAGACCCGTACGTGATTTTATCTATCGCAATTGTTTATATTCAAGACGGAAAAGAACATCAGCATGAATGTAGAACATTATCAGACACAGGATCACAACCTCACTGGATAACTTATTTGTGCCACGAACTCGACCTTACAACTTCCACGGTTAATACGACGGTTTCAGGATTCAAGCTGATCGGACCAAAATTATATTAACAAATTTGTAGATAAAAATCGCACGACGAGACCTGTTATCCTTTGGGCAGATTAGGATTCCTCCAGACAGTCCATTGCTACGAAAGTCTTTGCTATGACGGATTTTGGTGGGTAAACAGGCAACTTTAAACGCTTCCAATGACACCAGAACTACACGTCATCTCATTCCTAACCAGAAATTGCACAATCAGGTTGAGAGACGCTAGGAACTAGAACGGGTTGATGATGGGTGATGTATGCTCCAACATGCTAATGATGTCAGGACTGTCACTGAACGATGTACAGCAGGTTGGACCTACGACTCAAGATGACCTTCTCACAATTGTCTTGCGGTTTCGAAAATATAGGTACATACCTATGTCGACGAACCGTAACAAAAATTGCAGGTAAGTTTAGGGAAACCGTACAGTTGTGAACCTACTAAAATTTTCGAATTGAACACTGTAACTTATGGAACCACATCTGCACTCTACTTGGTCAACCGCTGTTTGTGACAAGTTGGAAAGAAGTCGAAAGAAGATTATTTTTCTGCGAGTAAGGATATTATGAAAGACTTTTACATGGTCGATCTTCTAACAGGTGCAGACTCCTTCGAAGAGGCGCGAACATTCAAGGATGAGCTTACTACAATTTTAGATTCAGCAGGTCTATCACTTTGCAAACGGGCTTCGAATGATAAACGAGTGTTTTTGAAAGCTGAATTTTCATCTGAAGATCGACTGATTTAAGGACATAAGGAAGGATCCTAAAACTTTGTGACTGCTTTGAAAATCGACGAGCTTTAATATTCTGAAAGAATTCCAAAGCAACTGAAGGTCACAAAACGAAATATTTTGTCCCTTGTGTATCCAATTTAGATCCTTTCGATCTCGTTGGTCTTACCACTATGTGAGCAAAGATTCTTCTTCAAAGACTTTGGTAATTGGAAGTGTATTGGATAATATCATTGCATATAATGTGGGATAACGGAAAAAACTTTGCGGGCGCCCGAAACGAGATAAACGAACTTGCGAAATTATAACTTGATTCTAAACCCCATGATAATGTAACAAACTTGTTATCTCGAGAGGAAATCAATTGAAATGGTATTCCTTTTTTGACCCACACTTTTGGGGGTTATGGGAAAGCGATGTCTCAAATGTAACTCAAATAAAGTTCTCCAAATTGTTTCCAACGGTCTCAGTGACCTTGAAACTCTAACTCACGGACTCTTCTTCATTAGGGATTCATTGTTTGCCTTGCAGCAACCAGACTTATGTCACATCCATTGCATAGGAATCGACCAATTCCAGCATTTGTAACAAATATACAGCACTTGAGGCAACGCCAGCAGCGGTCTAAATGGGCACGACTCAATCTTGATCTTATTCAATTAGGCTCCTCGATTTTTTTAAAGGGCGACAACCTTCCTCCTCTCAAGTGACAGCTTCGATGCGTCACTCAATTAAATCCTGGAAAGGATAACATGATGCGAGGCGCCTCTGCTAGAATCAGTGGTTCTAGTTTTTGGCAATTAGTCTCGAAACTATGTGTCTTGCCCATCGAAGATCATGTGATCAGTGACTGATATCTGATTCAAATTCATGTACACTTGAACAAATTTTGAATTTGCATCTCATTTTCTTTTTATTATACATGAACTGTCTCTCTATGTACTGCTTATTATTTATAGGTGTGAATGAAATATGTTTTACAGCTCCGCCTATCGAATTGTACCATGCTCCCAGGAATCCAGGGAGTACGAAATATCCTAAATACCCACCTTGCAAATAAAATTTGCGTGTTTTTTCTGTAAAACGTTTGTAGTCATTGAGTCATAATACGTAGGTACACGTAGTTTCGAATCAATCACAGGTAACTACTTTTCGGAACAGCACGCAACTTTATTATGCATTTTTATTGAATATAATATTTTTCTGGCTTTCTCGAATTTTTGTTCTCCAAAATAAAAATCTGAAAGATAAAGCAAAACTATTTTAACTTTTGTATTCACTGCCGCCGCCACAGGTAATCTAGAACAAATATTGTAAAAACATAATTATGAAGCTTCTGTGAAGGAGTGAAAAATTGAGAGATATGAGATCCGAAATCTTCCTCCTACCACTTTATTGATCTAAGTAATAAATCAAGCGTTGTCGTCATATAAAAGGCATAAAATTCGGTGTATATACAGAAGTCGATTTTCACGGTGATGTTAATACGAAATTCTTGAGAAATCAGTTGTCACTTCTTTTCTCATTTCGTCTATTTACCAAAAATGAAAGTTTGTACTGGAATCATCCTCCTTGCATTAGCAGTTTGCCTCCATTTTGAAAGTGAATGTACTCTAATATTTTGTATGCTTTTTAGAATTTTTGTTCTTTGCGTTTAAATTGTAAAAGATAATGCAACACAATTGTAATTTTTGTGTTCACTGTCACCGCCAGGTTTCCCTGACTTGCGTTCATTTTTTGTCCATTTTTTGTTTTCCTACAAAATTAGGTGCCGGTGGCCTTCCGCATGAAATTTTTCCAAACTGGGTTCTTGTAGATATGGATGAACATACTTATATATCATCTCTTACAGTAGCAGAAACTAGTTGCCCAAACTGGTTTACTGCTCATGGAACTCTTGCTGATCTTCTTTTCTCATCCTATTTTATACGGCTGCATGATGGCGCTACATATCAAGGATTTCTGCATCAAACTTCTCGACCTGTTCGATCTGATTCTCCTACTCCAATTCTAGCTGAAATACATATTTTTCAAGAAGGACAAACCCAATATTTTACAGCTCCACCTTGCGAGCCGTTCCACGTTCCCAGAAATCGAGAAAATGCTAGACCTCCTCACTAGCCACTGAGAGAACGGATTTATGTAGCCAAAATAGGTGGCCGTCCCGTCTATTCTTCACCTTTGAGTGTATATACCCCGCCACCAACGCATCTTTAGAGTGACGCTCAGCTTGATGTACCTTCAACTTCTGGACGGTAGAGTGGAATCGACTATTATTTTGTAACAGCAACGGAATTATTAGGTTGCATCATAATTTATATTTTGTAGATATAATAAATAATTTGAATTTGAACATTAAAAATACTACAATCGTAATAACAGGAGTGGTAACCCGAGACGTGGGTAGAATATTACTGGGCCTACCCTCGTCAGACCTAAGTACACTTCTCCATCGGACGTTCAGGTGGATGAAAAGCGACCCAGGGCTTTGCACCGGATCAAGGTCATCCGCGACCGCGTAAGTAATGAAGTTCTCATTAAAATCTTGAACATTACGTTCGCCTTCGTGGCATATCATGAATATTCAGAAGATAACATCCTTCTTGGAACGTGGCAAGTACTTGTGGGAAGCCTCAAGAAGTATAGGCCGAGCTTGGGTGAAGTGACTATGAAAACAGTATTAGAATATCTAAGTTCGAATCTGAAATAGAAACATGAAGTTTGATAAGTTTTACGACAGGAGAGTTAATTGACCTGTTGCAGTTTTCAAGGATGCCGCGCGTATCTTACAATCAGACCCCGGATGAAACTAAGTTATTCTGACCAAAGTCCAGTTCGTAGGCGATATGTTCTCCCTCAGTACAAGAACAAGATCATCAACCTTGACAGAAGGCATCTGTTTTTGCCACTTAGATCGTGACTGCAACTCGTGCTGATACTCGGTGGACCACCTCTTCCAGGAGGTCTGGTATATCTAGGTCAGCAACTGCGATCGTGCTGACAGTGTAAGCTTAGCCTCCACAAGTGAAGGATCAGGAATAATGTGTATCGAAGATCCAGTAAGAAAATTGGCTGAAGTCTAGGCCGTTGGCATAGATTGTATCGGTTGTGAGTTCAAACAGGCTTCCACCTGTGTGAGAACAGTGGATATTTCCTCGTACGCGAGGGCAGTAACGCCGATTATCCTTCCTGAATATTGTTTCAATCAGCGAATGAGATTTCTATAACACACCGAAATCAGGAGCTGCTGGTGGGTTGAACTTCCAATCAATTCGGTGATCAGTTAAATACCGAGCAAATTTCAGTTCCTTTGATGGTGTAAACAATTGCTCATGTAGTTGCCGATCCGCTCGCACGAAGTTCGTGCCGTTGTTACTATGCAACGTACGACAGAATCCGTGTCGAGCAGAGAAACACTTGAAAACAGTGATGAATACCTTCGTAGTACAATCTGAAGCCACCTCCAAATGATCCGGTCTGGTTGCGCAGCACAGAAAGACAATAATGTATCCGTTGTGAGACTTGTGGCGACGTTCTGTAGAAGTACGTAGCCAGACTGGACCAGCGTAATCTAAATCGACCTCAGGGAAAGGCCTCGTTGTTTGTTTGGCCCTGAAGGACGGTAAAGAAGCCATTACCTGAGTACAAGGTAATGCTCGATGTCGGGCGCAAGTGAGGCAACGTCTCATTACCCGTTTAACCGTAAAACGACCCGATAAGATCCAGTGTCTTCTCCGAAGATATAAAAGTGTCATTTAAGGGCCACCATGTACCATAAGTTGATGTCCATTGTGAATGATTAGAACTGACATTAGTGATTCCTTGGGAAGGATGTACGGGTAACGCCCACCTTATCCAAGAAAGGTAAATAATTATAATAATGCTGCCTATAATGCTTTATTCGAGGCATCACCAAAGCCGTACAGCTAGCACACGATGTTCGAAGCCCAACCCACCCCTCGCACTTGTTTGCGAAACTTCACACAGGTAATGACATAGTCGTCAGGCAGATATTCATCTCAAGCCACTTTGAGAGCTCACAGACACTGCATGAAAATTTTGGCCCGGACTGTTACCGGAGCCAACCATCTGATCGGATCGAAGATACGAGCAATCTCAAAGAAATCAGCCCTCTTAGTCACCACAGACAGATCGGCTGGCGGTTGAATCTGAAAAAGGAAGCAATCAGAAGTTGCTTGCCACAAGATCCCCAATACTCTGAAAGTGGGATCCTGATCCAAAGAAAAAGGAGCAGAAGTTTCTCTGAATTCAGGTGAAATTTCTTCCGAAACATCCTCTCGGTTTGACAGCCATATCTTAAGAGTGAAACCTCCTGCTCTTAGCAATGAGTCGATCTGTTGACTTTTTTCTCGAGCTTCCTCCGATGAAGTGGCACGTGAAAGAACATTATCGTCGTGAACCTCTTCCCCTAAGAGATCAGTAGCAAAAGTGTACACGGCACCCTCATCCTTAGCAAGTTGATGGAGAGTTCGTATTGCCAGATAGGGCGATGCAGTGAAACCGAAAGTGACGGTCTTCAGTCAGTATGTACGATTTTTTTCGTCCGGAGACAATCTCCGAAGCATTTTTTGGAAGGTGTGCGAATTCCGTTTAAAATTTCGGGCCCGGATAGAGCACATCATTCAGACACAAAACGGTCTCAGTTCGTTGAAGAATTCTGTTTATTAATGTATTAATTGTGATAGATGTGAAATGACTTCGGCTGCAGAGTTGTTAGCAGAATTATAAAATACCTTACTATTAGGATTAAGAGTAGGAGCAGGAGCAGGAAGACCTAACGATTGTTCAGGTGGTTTGGAATAGGAATTGGTTTTGATGTGAAGTGGAATGTAGCATTGTATGATGTATCCCGTTAGAATGCTGACAACGTTTAGCAGAACTACATGTACTGCCTAGACAATTGAAACACAACTTATGTTGTGTTACTATGTCTTTCCGTCCTTTGATAGTCTTCGAACGAAAAGCAGGAAAGCAAATCCCGCAGGCTTACCAGAGAAAAAGTAACACATGCATTTCTTTAAGACGGCACTGTGAGCATCTCAGGATGTTATTATTTTTCACCCTTATTGTTGCCTGATGATACTTTGGACCTATTGGTGGTACCAAGTTCAGAATTCTCAACAAGTTTCAAAGTCGTCACTTTGCCTACCAAGGAAGTATGTAAGACTTCGTACCTCGACTGTGTAATCGAAGCTCCTAAGCTGTCCTCGCATGATTTTCGAGTCCTAGTATTCAAACTTTGAACCAGCATATAACAAGTAAATCATACCACTGTTAGGTTGGACACTACAAAGAAGCCAATGCTACTACGACCTCAATGAAGAGGTTCAACAATGAAGGAAGCTCTGACGCACTTTCCCTGGACATCACTGGCAAATTGAATAACTTAGCCAAATAGCTATTTATTAGCACCCTATTTTTGTCATACCTAGTTAAAAGTGTCTGCCATGCTCTGTGGAAATCCTCAGCGGTCGTTGAGTAGTTAGCGATCAGTTGCGCCGGCTCACCTGTCAAACTTACCTTGAGATAGTGCAATTTTTGCACCTTAGGTAACTGTAAATCATGAGTTACCATCGAAGTAATAAGGTTTTTGAAATTAGGTCACTCCCTATAAATCCCGGAAAACTTCAGTTATTCTAAAAGCCGAACATTCGGTCAATTGTTAAAAATGTTCCTATCATGATGAAATGAACTGCATTCACTTTTCACTGCAATCTTATTGTCTTATTCTGGACGTTATCTTAAAGAAACTGTTTAAAATTTAAATTGTGCGAATAGCCAAATCAACACCAAATGGTGAGTCGACGACGCGGGTGAACCGGATCGAGCACCAGGTAGTTCAGGACGTAGTTTACGAAATTTTTTTAAAAATTTGAATTGTATGAGCATTCGAAAAAACTCTAAATCGTGATCCGAAGGACCGAATTTGTTTGATCAAGAAACCGCTACGCCTCCGCAATCATGAGCAATTCTCACCCTAATCTAAGTTAGAATCTTCTTGTTGGATCTCAAGGTCTCGAAGCCTTTGCATTCTTCGCTCATACTTACCACACTCTAATTTGTAATGTGCTCCGTGGAAAGCAAGGCCGACAAGCCTTCGCAATCTTCAGAGAATTCCAACTTCACTCTAAATCAGAATATACTTATTAGAATTTTTAGCTGTAGTCACAAGACAGTGAAAACTTCACAATCTTGACCCAATTTTACCCCACTCTAAATTACAATGTTCTCGTTCGGTCACAAGCGAGACAATTTTAAACTTAGATATAAAAAATCACCTTGCAGACGACTTTTATTAACTCAATAGGCAACGATTTTAGAAATAAGTGAGTAAAAGAGAGAGGCTAACATTCCCTCTAGTGGCAAAGGAAGGAACATTCTTGACTTCGGTATGGCCATACCTGCGGAGTAAGTATGCCCATATCACAGGGGTGGGCAGCTAGGGTAAATTTGTTGAGTCCAGCTCTTTTAACACGGGTGGATCGTTTGCTTCGTCTCTCCCATAAAGAGTCTCTACTCTAATCTAAGAGTTCGGGTTGGTGGTAAATTGTATTCTATGGCGTCAGAATTCACCACCACCCCGAACTCTTAACTTTTGGTGGGGAGACGAAGCGTGCGATCCACACGTGCTGAAAGAGCTGGAATCGACAAATTTCCCCTCGCTGCCGACCCCTGCCATATCAGGATCAGGTCGGCAGAGTAACGGAAGCGTGTGTAGTTGAGAACCCCGAATACTGCGCCAGCGAAGCTTGACGAGGTTCGCAATCCACCTTCGCTTACCAGCCGGTTTGAATGCCATCTATCTTATTCGGGTCTCCATCTTTCCGGAACACCCAACTTTGAATCCGTTCTTACCGGCATACGATTTTCTTCCTTGCTTTGTCTTTTTCTATCTTACGAGATAAATCCCTATAAATAGAGACAGCATTACTATTCCTTAGTACCTAAAGTGACAACCCCTCTCACTCCCTCCTCTGATATTCCCCAGATTCACCTTTCTCGCATACGTTATCACTTGACCTCTTTCTATCTCCTGAGACAATCCTCACAATACGATTCATTACAATTCCCTTAGTATCTTAAGGGACATTTTCTCTCACTCTTTCCTCTGGTATTTCCCATGTCAACCCCCCCTTCCACCCCGATCCGACTGTTTATACCTTAGGAGATACAAGCCACAATAGGGTGCAGAACAATTGCCGCAGTACCACTATTGAAGAGCCTCTTACACCTTCTTCAGGGAATCCCCCAGATCACCTTACCACTACTTACACTTAGCGTCCTCAAAGTAAGACTATTATACCTTACTCTAAATTAGAATGTTTCCTTTTGGTCACAATAAGTTTAAGGCTCTAAAATCTTGAATTGTTTTTATTCCACTATAACCCATGTAGTACACCATGATTTACAAGACGACGAAGTCTTTGAAATATTGACTCATTCACATTCCACTTCAAATCAGAGTGTTCTCAGTGTGAAACAAGTCCGCATATCCTTTGAAACCTTGACCTATTCCTACTCCACTGTAAATTATAATATTCTCGTTGGGTCAAAAGACGGCGAAGCCTTCAAAATCTTGATTCATTCTTACCCCATTTTAAATATAAATGTTCGTATAGATGACATACTCAACTAATTGGTACACGATCCGGTGCAACCGGGTCGTCGAATCATTATTTGGAGTTGTTTTGGCGATTAGAAGATTTTATATTTTAAAAAAGTTCTCGTCGATGACGTTTCGAACTAACTGGTGCTTGATTTTTCAAAATGTAAAATTCCTAAAATGTTTGTGGACCCAGCTTTTTATTGCCACATTAGAAAAAGCGATATCGAATGAATCCTTTTAACACCATGTGTATTAGATTGTTTCAATTGAAGCTTATTTTATCTGTAAAACAAGCAAGTGTTCAAAATGCATGATGAAGACAAAGTGATTGACTTGATTATTGAAAGATTCTGCTAATGCTTTTTTAAATTAAGATTAGCTAAAAATACGAAAGTTTAAGATGCAACGTCAGAATTCAAAGCAGGGCGCTACATTTTAAATTTAAATCCCTAATCACCAATTTTTGTATTTAAGACATTTTTGCTCTAATAAGAGCAGATAATTTCAAGGTGGCCAAAAATATTAACTTTAGAATTCCCTGAGTTTACCCTGAATATTGTCTGATCAGTTTCTTACTTCCCCTGACCAATAATTTTAAATGTTTGGCTATAGTAGAAAACTAGAATTATTGAGAAATCTTTTTTTACGAAAGATTCATCAGTTTGGTTGAAAGTTCAATTATTTTCTTTTAAATTTCCCTTTACTTGGTTGGCTGTTCATTATGTTTATGGACAAGTGTCTAAAACTGGCCCTCTTCGACGAAGAAGATGTTGATCTCGAGGCAGTGAGGGTACGTGGGTTAGCGTTCGCACATTATGAGATTGTTATGGCAGAATCAATCACAGAGTTGCACAGCATGTTGAAAAAACAGAAAACAAGCCTGAAAATTAACGTAAATAAAAAACATGGTTTTCAAAGAAAAGGGTGAGAAAACAATGTGCAAAATTGTCCTTGTAGCCTTGTAGCATTTGTATACACTGAGATAGATATCTAAGAGATAAAGAAGCTGATTTTAATGTTTGTGGTTACCTGCCGGCGACTTATTCTTTTACGCACAATAAGTCTAGTAAATATGGAAAATTTTGAGATCTGAGCTCAGCAATGTTCCTCCCTCCACTTTATTTGTTTAAAGAATAAATAAAGCAGTGTCATCATATAAAAGGCATGTAACAGTCGATTATCGCGAGAACGTTCACACGCAAATCTTGAGAAATCATTTGTCAGTTCTCTGATAATTTGGCCTATTTAATCGAGATGAAGATTTTAACTGGAATTATTTTCCTAGCGTTATTGGCCTGCCTTCATTTTCAATGTAAGTATAATACCATACGATAATTATTATTTATGATAAATATTACTTACATGTTCTAAAACATGATTAATTCTTTAAAAGCTTCTAGCTTGAATTCTTCATTTCTAAAGTATCCAAACATCCAACAACTCTGTTCCCTGAAAAATAAAGAGAATTTGAAGAACATCCACAAATATTGACCCACTTAATATAATATTTCATAATATTGTGGGCCACTATTCGAATCTAAAACATTTGCAATTTTGATAAGACGGATATGATTTAAACGTCCCCTGTTTGATTTCTGTCTCGTTTATTGATTTTTTATTATTTTTATTTTGGCAAAGCTGGAAGAGGGTTTATTTTTTGTTATAAGCTGTTGGTCAGATTGAGAACCCCGAAAAATCAGTACGCTTGCACACGACTTTCCACTTAAATTTTCGAAAACAAATTTGAGTAAAGGGCCTGCTAGATGAAACGCCGATTTTACGGTTTTCTCAAAATACGAGTTTGCTTACACCAAGTGAGTCATAAGCAAATAGCACAAGAGCGCCGAGTTTGGCACGTGCGCCACGATACGTCTGTCTCTTTTAAACAAACGCGCGCGCTCCCACTTTAATTTTATTACTCAATCTTTTTCTCTCCAGTCTTCTTTCTCCTTCAGACTTATTGGAAAAATAATCGGGGATCTCAGTGGGTGGAGTAAAAACACTTTTAATGCTTGTCATCAGCTTTCGTGACTCACTGATAAATAAAAAGTTAGTAACGTTGCGGTCAGCAAGTCAGGTAGTCAGTCGTTCTATGATACCCGCTGAAGTTAGCAGCATCTGCTCTGCGCGCTTCTTGTACCCAGAAAAATATTATAAAACTGAGTTCTCTATTTAAATTCAGTCTGTTATCGCGTCCAAATTCAATGCCAACATCTATCATCTTATGATTAGTTCGGTTCTTCCTATACTTCTCGGTTTCTTAGAAATTAGGGTCCACAGATCTTTAAATCTTTCTTCTCTTGTCTCTGAATCAGCGAGTCTTCACTTCGAACTTCGCCAGTGCTTCCTCTTCAACGAACTTACTTTCGTTCAAGCTCCCATTCTGTAGTGTATCCTTAGACTTCCTTCAGCATTTTCATCTTCTGCGGAAAGTGATCAGTGTTTCCTAAAATAATAATAATAATAATAATAGTAATCCTCTAGATAGGAGGTTAGTCTTTTGCGGAAGATGAGGCCTAGGTTTAGAGGATCAGGCTCTCCAAAACCGATACGAGGTTGGTCGCATGCAGACCAGCCCTCTGTGTTCCCGGTGGTAAATATAATCCGACACTTTGTTACGCCAGTTTTTAAGGGATCTAGAGAATAGACACCAAGAGAAAACTACGCACCGGCTTTTCTTCTGGAGTTAAGCGTCCCTCCCTCTAAACACTTGCCGCATCCGTCCGAAATTTTTAACAAATCGTGCTCTTCATCATTAGCCTCTCGGAAGGAGGGAAACTCACCCAAACCGGGTCCATCAACCGTTCGTACATCCAGAATCGCCTTTTTGCCTCCACCGGGTCCTTCATTGGCTCCTGACGAGCAAGTTTCGGTCCAGACCCCGGCACGCCAGCCGGTAACCGCCACCATCCCGAGTTTGAGTCGGGACGTACTTTTTTTTTTATTGACTATGTGATATTCTTGATATACGGAAAATGGTTAAAGATATTCAGTTTTGCTGATCCAGGGATGTTTCTAAATTCCTCTCTTTTGTTTTTAGCGAAATGTTCAGCTATAATAAGAAATAGTATCCCTGTCACTCATCAATTCTTTTGCTGTTTATACTAGCAAAACAAAAACTTTATGATTGTTAACTTTTTCATCAAATTAGGTGCAAGTGGACTTCCATATCAGCTTCCTGCACACAGCATCTTCTTCGAAATGAGTGGAAAAACTTATATAGGAGAAAACATCATGAACCACGGACACCTCTTTTGTCCCCGATGGATGTTTCATAAATCGGCCCTTGAATTCGAGCATGAACTTTACATTTACTTACGAACAGCAAGAGGCGATTCATATCAAGGAGTTGTGCGAGAAACCCTTCAGCCTGGTCATTCTAATGCTCCTTTTCCAGAGGCAGTTGAAATACATCTCCAGA
>CAKNWT010332477.1:0-12022 GCA_932066315.1 Andricus coriarius
ATTTTTTTAAAATCAAAAAATCTTTTAGCTACTTTTTCAACACCAAAGTACTTTTTTAGCTTCAATGAAGAAACACTTTAGCTCATGAGTGAACTTTTGTTTTATCTCTAAATGGTGATTTCGATTGTACAGGATTTTATTTTGCTCTCCTGAAAAATTTCGATTATGCTGCTTATCTATTTATGTACTGAAAACCTGCTTTTGTTAATTTATTTAAAATAGTTTCCGAATTAGAACAAACTTTAGATTCGAAAATTCAAAATTTTTTGGTTTCAATTCAAATCGTTCATAATTGTGAAATTTAAGAACTAAAGCTTCAATAACACAGGGCCACAAAATCTAAGCCCTTGCAACACGGAGCAGACTAGGTGGGTCTTATATTTTCGGGGTCGCTGAATCCGAATCCGTTTTCAAGGTCAGTTCAAGTTCAAACTTCTAAATTCATCGCTAAACAATTAAGTCAGGGTACATATAGGGTTTCGGGGTCGCTGAATTCGAATCCGTTGTCAAAGTCAGTTCAAGGTCGAACCTACAAAATTCATCGCTGACCAATTAAGTCAGAATACCTATAGGTTTTGGGGGTCGCTGAATTGAAATCCGTTGTCCGTTTGGTTTAATCTTGAATTGAACTTGACCCTGACCTCATGAGATCAAACAGACAAACGGTTTGAATTCAGCGACCCCGAAAATATAAGACCCACCTGGTCAGGTCCGTGTTACAAGGGTTTAGATTTTGTGGTCCTGTGTAATCCTTGAAAGTTTATTCATTCAATGCATTCAAAATTGAATAGACTAAGATTGGAATTTCGAGAATTAGACAATTCAAAATTAAAAGCGTTCGAAGGTGTTCAATTTTTAATGTAAGCATTAGCTCAAGACTGTATGGCAGAACATAGAAATTGCAAAATTTCGACTTACAAGTTGCAATAGTTGAATAATTAAATTCGAAGCGTTAAGAAATGAATTAATTTAGAATGAAAATTCGTAAATAATATAATTTCAATCGCTCATTCTTGTCAGTTCGAGCTCAAACTTACAAAATTCATCGCTAACCAATTAAGTAAGGGTACCTATATGTTTTTGGGGTCGCTGAATTCGAATCCGTTGCCAAGGTGAGTTCAAGGTCAAATTTCGAAATTCATCGCTAACCGATTAAGTCAGGGTACCTATAGGATTTCGGGGTCGCTGAATTCAAATCCGTTGTCCGTTTGGCCTCATCAGGCCAAATTCAGGGTCAATGAAAGATCATACCTACCAAATTAATCGCTAACCAAATAAGTCAGAGTACCTATAGGTTTTTGGGGTCGTTTAATTCTTATAAGGTTGTCTGTTTGGTCCCATCAGGTCAGGGTCAAGATCAGTTCAAGGTCAAACTTACAAAATTAATCGCTAACCAATTAAGTCAGGGTACCTATAGGTTTTCGGGGTTGCTGAATTCAAATCCGTTGTCCGTTTGGTTTCATCAGGTCAGGGTCAAGGTCAATTCAAAGTCAAATCTGCAAAATCCATCACTAACCAAATAAGTCAGGGTACCTATAGGTTTTCGGAGTCGCTGAATTCAAAGCCGCTGTCCATTTGGTTTGAACTTATATTGACCTTGACCCTGACCTAATGAGACCAAACGGACAACGAATTCGAACTCAGCGACCCCGAAAATATAAGACCCATCTAGTCTGGTCTAGTTGTAGACTAAGATTGAAATTTCGAGAATTAGACAATTCAAAATTAAAAGCGTTCGAAGTTCAAATTTTTAATGGAAGCATTAGCTCAAGACTGTTTGCTACAAAGATAAAATGGTAAAATTTCAAGTTAAAAGTTGTAATAGTTAAATAATTAAATTCGAAGCGTTGAAAATTGAATTAATGTAGCATGGAAGTTTGTAGATGATACAATTTCAATCGCTCAATCTTTTATAATTTTAAAATTAAATTATCAATATTTCCACAATTTTTAGTGCAAAATTATTCAACTTTTAAAGAATTATTGTCCAGCTGAAATTAACACCTTAAGTTTACAATTGTTATAAATTATATTTGTTTATTTATTTCAAATAGTTTTCAAATCAAAATAAAAAGTATTTAAATAAGAAAAACTTGAAAATTCCAAAGTTAAACAATTCATGGTTTTAATTCAACTCATTCATAACTGTGAAATTAAAAAATTAATGCTTTATTAATACTTGCACGTGTATTAATTCAATACATTCAAATGATTCAATAAATAATGAGCTTCACTTGGAGATTGTCAAATTTTCAGAAATTCAATTTTGCACAATGTTGAACCGTTTGATTTCGAAATGATTCAACTTGAAATGTGTTTCTATCAACTTGTAATTAGCTCCTTAAAATCACAATTGTATCGCACTAGATCTGTTAATTCATTTAAACCAGTTTCCAACTACCGCTGTCAGAATGTGTAAAAGTGTTCTCTAAAAAAACACAGTGTTTTCGAGTTTGCATTAACGAAGTGCTTACTGATCAGGTTCCTCGGCTTCCGTTCCGAAATTGGGATAACTCGCATTAGACTCTCACCCCACATTATGCGACTTTCTCCTCGAACAGCGCTCGTAAATCGCTAACTTTCAGCATCGTTCGTTAAACTTCGATCGTTTGGCGCATCACGAGAGAGAAGAGCATTCTCTAAATTGTCTGTTTCGTTCATTATATCACCTCACATCGGTTCTATCCAGAATTTATTACAACTATAACCGGAAGCCACGGTTAACCCAGAAGGTTGTGATCATCGCTCGCAATATACTTCAGGTACAACTTCAACCAAATATTCCATTTTGGTGTACAATAAGTACAGTACCTAATGGATCCAAGAGAATATTGCAAAACATTTTACACTCCTATTTCACTGAAAACGTCTTCAGATATTCCGATAATTCGTGTCTGAATTCAGCTTAATGAGCATCGTTAGTCGTTGCACTTGAGTGTTCCACACGTTGAACGCGGACGCTAAATATTTGCCTTGATTAACCATTCCATCCGGTGCCATGACGTAAATGTGGCTTTTACCACGTTTCCCAACCGATAGAACGTTATAACGTTACCTCAGTTTACATGCATGGTTGTTAGACACACTGTTTGTTCTTCGTAATATGCAATCCTGTCTGGTTTCACTCTGATTAAATAAATCATCATCTAGAGAATTATTGTTTTAGTTTAGTTTACCTTTCGAAATTTTGTTTGGTTTCAGAATCCTTTTAGTAATAGGTATTTACCTAACTTGTAATATGCTAAAGTAATAAGCTGCGCTTTTAAGTCCCAGTTAGATCAGGCGGCAGCGCTGCGAGATTGTAACCGCAAACTCTGGGCTCGATTCTTCCTGCCTACGTTTGCTGCCAATTTCTTTTTGTTTTAATTTTGGTTATTGCAATTAAAACACCCATACTATTACGGAACTTTTCGTATCGCTGGCACTTTCTGAGTTGGAAAAGAAGTCTGGCTTACGGAAAATCCGTAAGAGTAAACAGTTCATTAGATTTATTCAAATCAAGCAAAAGTAATGATAATGGCAGCAGGTTTTGAACTCATTTTTCAAAAGTTTTTGTCAAATTTACACGCCTTGAGGTCCTTTGAACCCGAAAATCAGGTTTTTACGAATGTGTCTGAATGTCTGTCTGTGTGTCTGTCCGTGAGTATAACTTTTGAAAGAATTATTCTATTAGATTAGCCTTTGGTCCACTACATATTTGAGTGTCCGAAACTGAAAATCATCTTCGATAGTTACCTATTTTGGATAAAAAGTCAAAAAGTTACAGCATTTTCAAAATTTTTGAGACCACTTTTTTTAAGATTTGAAAATTCCATGTGTGGCTATTCGTCGTACTCAGAATGTCGAACAATTTATTCTTGGAACGTTTTTCGATAAATGATAATTATCAGAGTTATCGCATTTTCAAAATTCAAAAAGCAAACGAAAATGAAAATTTGAAGCCAAGCAACGCAAGATATGAAAAAAAGTCAAAAGAAGAAAAGCCTTGATTTTTATAAGTCCTACAAGATTATCGTAACTTTTTTAATTTTGTTGAAATATCGAAAATAAAAATTTTGATCACACAAAACATAATAAAAGATCAAAAATTTCATTTTGTGGTCAAACTATGCAAGATTCGAAAACAGATAAAAAACAAAAATTATTCATCCGAAAAAGATCTACAAATTATTAATTAATTGCTTTTTTAATAGGACGCTTGGTTTTTGTTTTATTCGCTAAAAAAAACATTATAAATAAAAAAATAAGAATTTTTGGAAAAATGGCACAAGCTACGAAAATAATAAATAAACAAAAGTTGTCCACCCAAAAAGTTTTTGTTTCAATCGTAAAAAATAACATTAAAATAAAAAAAATTGTGGAAAAACAACAAAAGATACCAAAGAAAAAAAATAGACAAAAGTTGTTCATCCAAAAAAGAGAAAAAAATTTATTATTCATCACTTTTTGATAGGACACATAGTTTTTGTTTTATTCATGAAAAAAAAACATTGTAAACAAAAAGTAAAATTTTTGCGGTCAATCTATGCAAGCTGCGAAATAAAATGAAACAACAAAATTTGTGCACCTAAATAGGATCAGAAAATTTTTCATCAATTACTTTTTGATAGGATGAGTAGTTTATGTTTTAATCGTAAAAAATAACATTAAAATACTATTTTAAATGGTCAAAAACGACACATGGTAAGAAAAGAAAATAAATCGACAAAAGTTATTTACAAAAAAAGATCTACACATTTTTTAATAATTATTTTTTTTTTGGTAGGATGCGTATTTTTTGTTCAAATCGTAAAAAATAACATTAAAATTAACAAAATGTCGATTAATGAAATTGTTTTTTCATAATATGCGTACTTTTTTAGTTTTAAAAACAAGACAATAAAAACACATTAGAAATGTTCATAAATCATTTTCGTTATACATTCGATCCCGTCAAGTTTTATAACGTTTAAAATGGCATTTTTCAATTTATTTTTAAAATTTATGTTGGGCGCTGAGTAAAAAAAGTCACTCAAAATATTTTATTATGAATATTAAAAAATGTCAATTTAAATAGCATTATTCAATTGCAGTTCAAAATGTAAAGGGTCGATTAACAATCTAAAAAAATACTATCGAGAGTTACCTTTAAAATGATTCAAAGAACCTTGAACATTTTGTATTATTTATCAAATTATTCACATTTTAAAAAAATATCGAAATTTGACCATACATTTTCATGTTAAATATTACGCAAAAATTTTGGATAAAAAATGTAAAAAATGTATTGTTAAATAATAGTAATAAATTTGTTAGCTGTATTCTCCATATATAGTAGCGTCAGAAATTCTTTACAAACTTATTTTTTTAAATGTAGCCAAAGTCCCGTAATTTTTATAACATTAACATGAATTTTTTTTAAATAGCAAAAACGGTGTTAGAATTCTGCGTCTAATGAGCCCGAGTTGAAATCGAAATAATTATTCAACAAGACCGTATTTAAAAAAACGTCGAATTTCGATGTTTTCGAAAAATTATATTAATTTTGGAAATAGTTAACATTTTCTGAAGTTCTCAAGCTCACTTTAAAGTTGAGGCTCCGTAGTATTTTTTTTAATTGTTAAAATGTTTATAAAGTTCTTTTTATCCAAATTTAGCTTTTTAGACTCAGGAGTTTTTTACCTTCCTTGATATTGTGAAAAAAATTCGATGTCAATATTATAAAAATAAAGGTAAGTTAACAACAGCTTCAAAAATAGGCTTGAAGATAATTT
Organism: Andricus coriarius; assembly: GCA_932066315.1. Taxonomy (NCBI): domain Eukaryota; kingdom Metazoa; phylum Arthropoda; class Insecta; order Hymenoptera; family Cynipidae; genus Andricus; species Andricus coriarius. Next base: position 5,754 of record CAKNWT010332477.1, read on the forward strand.
CCCCCGCTAGTATATTACATAAATTTTATATATCTTGAATATTCAAAAAAAATATTACTATATTTGTCATCTCTGAATGTTAATTTTGTATAGTAAATACGTAAAATTTAAAAAAATATTTAAGTTATCGAAAATTCCTGAAATTAGTATTAAAAATCTGTTGCTACTTATTTTGTTTTGAAATTAATGTCAATCAGTTCGATCTATTAGGTAGAGGTGAGCACATCTGGAAAATTGGTTGATTTTGAGGTTTTTGTTTATTTTCAATCTCACAGTTTTTACGGCCTCTTTTTAAAAAATCAACATATTTTTATTTAGAGCTTTCAATAACTGGATATTGAATTTTAATATCAAAATATTCCAGCTTAATATTTATACCATTGTCTTATAGTTAAAAATCCAGATTTTAAATCCTAGTACCCATTTTTCTCAGTGTTCACCTCTAAATTTAAAGTCATCCCTTGGGTATAATGTTTTTATAACTGAAACTTTCGGATTCAAAGATCAAAAGATACGGGAAATATGAAAAAAATATAAGAGGATTGTTCAATATTTATATAATTGTGTTTTGTAGATTTTTCATTCGAAAGATCTTTTAAATGAATCAGCCTTGATTCTGACTGCAGATATTCACAAAGGCAATTTTTAGTCTCGTATGACAGTTTGCGGAAAACGTTTTTATCCTAGAACGATAAATGCCCGGAAATAGGAGCAGAAAATTCCATTACGTTGCAAATGAGTTTTTCCGATTTGGGTCAGTGCAGTAGCTAAAGCAGCTATTCAATATGGATGAACTGTCATAATTAGCGCGTTTTAATGTTCCCTCTTTCATGAAACAAGTTTCGAAATTTCATGACTACACATTCCACACAATCACATTCTGTTTATTGGGTATGAAAAACATGAATAGATTTCGAAATTATGATTTCCACTTCTACTCACAAAATAAACATTTTACATTGTTGTAAATTCAAATGTTTCTGGCTTAGATAACATTATTATTTTGCTTCGATTAAAAAAAAATAAACCAATGATACTATTTTCTCAAATTGTTTGCTTCCGCAACTATTTTTTCTCCTTGCCTTTAAACATTTCCTAAACTTCTTCGCTGATTGGCTGAAAGGACATATCCGCCATCAGAAAAATCAAAAGTTTTAGAATAGGACTTTCAAAATTAAAGGTGAAACCATCGACAACTGTAATTTAGTGATTGTGAATTCTCTTTTGTTAAAGCTCCTTCGGGTTTAACGAACATATTCACATCGCGTCTTTCTGCCCAAAAATTAAATTTGTTTATTTGTTATGTAATTTTTCACGATTAAAACCAAAACTACGCGTCTTATGAAAAAATGATTCATAACAAATTTGTAACCTTTTTCATATCTTGTGTGGCTTGTCCAACAATTTTATGTTATATTTACAATGTTTCTTACGAATAAACAAAAACGATGCTTTAAATAAAAAATAACGAATCTGTAGATCTTTGTTGGGTGCACAATTTTTGTTTATTCATCTATTTCAGTGTGTTGCAAAGTTTGACCGCAAAATGGAAATTTCGATTTTTTATTATTTGTTGTGCGATCAAAATTTGAATTTTCGGTTTCTACAAAAAATTCAAAAAGTTGTTTTAATAATTTTGTAGGGTTTTCAAAAATCAAAGTTTTGAGATCAATCCAATCTGATCATTTTTTCGAAAGTTATCGTACATACAACCTACTACAGACAGACAGACACCTTCGTGAAAATCTTTTTTTCTGACTCAGGGGAACTCGAAACGTGAAGATTTGATGAAAGCTGACCAAATGAAATTTTGAATAAAAATAATACCATCTGATTAGGATGAAAATGTAAAACCTTTATTTTTTGTTTATTTTGTAATTTAACTTTTGATTTATTTTTTATTGACATTTTTCACGATCAAAGCAAAAACTACGCGTCCTATAAAAAAATGTTTAACAACAGATTTGTAGATCTTTGTTAAGTGGATAATTTTTATTTAATTATCTGTTTTCGAAACTTGCATAGTTTGGCCGCAAAATGGAATTTTTATTTTCCATTATTTTTTGTGCGATCAAATTTAGATTTTTGATTCTTTCAAAAAATTTAAAAAGTTGTTATAATAATTTTGGTAGGTTTTTCAAAAATCAGTGTTTTGAGATCAATCCAATCTGATCATTTTTTCAAAAGTTATCGTACCTACAACCTACTACAGACAGACACTTTCGTGAAAATATTTTTTTCTGTCTCAGGGTGTCTCGAAACGTGGAGATTTGATGAAAACCGAACAAGTCAAATTTTACATAATACTAATACCTTCTCATTATGATGAGAATGTAAAACTTTCATTTTTTGTTTATTTTGTAATTTAACTTTTTGTTTATTTTTTAATGACATTTTTCACGATCAAAGAAAAAACTACGCGTCCTATAAAAAAATGATAAACAAAAGATTTGTAGATCTTTGTTAGATGAATAATTTTTTTTCAATAATCTTTTTCCGTATCTTGCATAGTTTGGCCGCGAAATATAATTTTTCATTTTTTTGTATTATGTTTCGTGGGGTGGAAATTTGAATTTTCGATTTTTCAAGAAAATTTAAAAAGTTGTTATGATCATATTGTAGGGCTTTTGAAAATCCACGTTTTTCTTCTATTGCCTTTTTTCAGATCGTGCGTTGTTTGGCTTAAAGTGTTCATTTTCGTTTATTTGTTTATTTTGAAAATGCTATAACTCTGACAATTTTTATTTGTCAAAAAAATTCGTAAGGATTAATTGTTTGAATTGTTGAGTACAATGAATAGCCGTACAGAACATTTTTCAAGTTTTGAAAAAAATGGTTTCAAAAATTTTGAAAATGCTCTAAGTTTTTGAATTTTTATCAGAAATAGCTGACAAACGAACTCGTCCTTTACTTTTTGAGCTTAAAAAAGTGTGCCAAAGTTCAATCCAATCTAATACTTTTTTCGAAAGTTATGGTGCCTACAGACTTCAGACAGACAGACAGACACCTTCGTTAAAATCGTTTTTTCTGACTTAGGGGGTGTCAAAACGTGAAGCTTTATGGGATTTGAACTGATTACAGGAATATTGAAGGTTTTAAAATCTGAGAAAATAGGGAAATTTAAAGAATTTGAAAATGAATTTAGAAAGATATTAAAGATTTAAAGATGTGCGGGATTTCAAATGAAGTCTAAAAAATTTAAATGGATTCAAGGGAATTCAGGCATTTCAAAAGATTATAAAGAATATAGTTTATGTTAAAAGATTTAAAAGTTATATGGAAATTCAAGCAAGTTCACAATATTTCAGGAGTTAATAGGGTTTCAAAAAAATAAAATGATTCCATAACGTTATATTGAATTTCTACGGATTTTAAGACATTGAACAAAAAATAGTCAAACAAGGAATTCAAAATTTTTTAACAACCAAAATCACAGAAGATTCTTTAAATAATATTTTGGTCGAAAAATAATTAAGAAGAAATTTAAGAAACATACCCTAGCAGACAAAGTAGTACATTTTTTTAAGGGTTGTTTTAATATCCCCTAAAGATTCAAGCAAGGAAACCGACAACAGTATAATCAAAAAATCTGCCATGATTTGATTTTTAGAAAATGTCGATTTTCTTCCTTCAATGTTTAAGGAATGTTGAAACAATCCTTAAAATAAATCCAAAGATATTTAGTTAAAGATATGTTTTCTACGTCCATTAAGAATTTTTTGCTGACCTTAATAGTATAATCAAAGGATCTCTCGCTATTTTATCTTTTAGGAAATGTTGATTTTCTTGTCTGAATATATAAGAGATGTTAAAACAACTCTTTAAATAATTTAAATGACCCTGTCTACTAGAGGATGTTTTTCACAATTATTGTTAAGTGTTTCTCGACCTCAATAGTACAATAAATAATTCCCTCGTGATTTTAATACTCAGAAATTGTCAATTTCTTGCCTAAATCCGTAAGTGATCCTAAAACAACTTTTAAACTAATTTCCAACACTTTTTCTGATGAAGGGACACGTCCCGCACTAATTTTTTAAATAATTTTTCAGTCCAATAATTTATTCAAAGAATCACCCATAGTTTTGGTTTTTCGGAAATCTCGGTTTCATTGTTTAAACCTTCAAGGGATATTTGAACAACCCCCGAACATCCTGCATAAACAAAATAACGAGTCTGTCAAGTTCATGGCAATTCATTCAAGACTGTCCTTTTTATATTCTCATCCCATAATGAGAAGGTGTTAGATTACTGTAAAATCCCCCCCCCCCGTTTTTTGCAAATGTTCAGGTTTTGAAACCCCCTGAACCCAAAAAACAGGTTTCTATAAAATGTCTGTCTGTCTGTCAGTCTGTCTGTAGATTTTTAGTTTGTTAGCGCGATAACTTTAAGAATTAACCTATTGGATTGGGATTTGGTATACTTTTTAAGTGTCCTTAAATAAAGGTCAAGTTCGCTAACCAGCCATTTTGGATTAAAATACAAAAAGTAAGCACATTTTGAAAATTCTCGAGAGCACTTTTTTTAATATTTTACAAATTACATCGACGGATATTAATAATGCTCAAAAAGCCAAACAAAGTATTCTCATTTCTTTTTCTGATAAAACCAAAATTCTTGGAGGTATAGCATTTACAAAATTCCAAAAAAGAAACGAAAATGAATATTTTAAGCCAAACAAGACACAAGCTGAAAAAAAGTCGAAACCAGAAAAATGTTTCTTTTTGAAAACCCTACAATATTCTCATAAGATCTTTTTTATTTTCTTGAAAAATCGAAAATTTAAATTATTATCGCACAAAAAAATAATGCAAAATCAAAAATTCCATTTTGTGGACCAACTATACAAAATACCAAAAAGCATGATCAGCCAAAAATTGTACACTCAAAAAAGATGTAATAATTTGTTAATAATCACTTTTTGATGGAACGCGTTGTTTTTGTTTAATTTGTAAAAAACTGATTTAGGAATAAATAAATAAATAATTACATTCTCATCCTATAATGAGAAGGTATTCGATTTGCGTAAATTTTGACCCCACTCCAGCCCGTTTTTGTCAAATGCCTACGTTTTGAGCCTCCTGAACAATAAAAAACAAGTTTTTTACAAAATGTCTGTCTGTTGGTCTATCAGTAGATTTTTAGTTTGTTATCACGAAACTTTCATAAGAATTAGCCTATTGGATTGGGCTTTGCTATACTATTTAACTGTCCTAAAATGAAGGTAAAGTTCGTTAGCCAGACATTTTGGATAAAAATTAAAAAAGTGAGCATATTTTGAAAATTGTTGAGAAAATTTTTTGGTAATATTTAAAAATGCTAAGGGCGAGCAATAATAATCAAATAATCAAATTAATCAAAAATTCCATTTTGTGATTTAAGTATAGAAAATAATAAAAATAAATAATGGACAAAAAATGGTACACTCAAAAAAGATCTAAAAATGTGTTATTAATCACTTTTTGATGTTATGCGTAGTTTTTGTTTCTTTTGTAAAAAACTGATTCAAGAATAAAAAAATAAATTATTACATTCTCATCCTATAATGAGAAGGTATTAGATTTGTGTAAAATGTTACCCCCCCCCCCAACCCCCTCCAGTTTTTGTCCAATTTCCACGTTTGGAGACCCCTGAACCCCCTAAAACAGGTTTTTACAAAATGTCTGTCTGTTAGTATGTCTGACGGTAGATTATTATTTTTTTATCACAGTAACTTTCAAAAGAATTGACTTATTCGACTGGGCTTTGGAATACTCTTTTAGTTTCCTAAAATGAAATTTTGAGAACACTTTTTTTAATATTTAAACATTTTATGGGCGGATATTAATATTATTCAAAAATCCCAAAAAAATATTTCTATGCCTTTTTTGATAGGACAAAAATGACTGGACTTATAGCATTTACAAAATTAAAAAAACAAACGAAAATGAACATTTTAGAAAAAATAATGCACGAGAAGAAAAAAAGTCAGAAGGAGAAAAATTTTTCTATTTAAACACCCCAAAACAATGGAATACGCCTTTTTTTATTTTCTTAAAAAATCCAAAATTCACATTTGTATCGCACAAACAAAATAATGAAAAATAAAAAATTCCATTTTGCGGTCAAACTATACAAAATGCGAAAAAACATTAAGGAAAAAAATTGTACACTCAAAAAAGATCTACAAATTTGTTATCAATGTCTTTTTGATGGGATGCGTAGTTTTTGTTTTATTTGTAAAAAACAGATTTGGGAATAAAAAAATAAATTATTACATTCTCATCCTT
>CAKNWT010332478.1:5495-29008 GCA_932066315.1 Andricus coriarius
CTGGTCCGCAACTGTATGATCAACAATCCATAACAAAAAATTCCCCTTGAAGTCCCTAATCTTTCGCAATCCGCGGAAATAGTTCTTAATTAATAATCTCGTTAAATTCCGTAAAATTTTTGTAATTCTTTGAAATACTTTGTATTCTTTTTAAATACCTTCAAATCCCTTGAAATCTGTTGATATCCTTTCAAATCACTGAAAATCTTTAAAATAGGGGTCGAACTTTAGTGGAATCCCAATCACATGATTCATGAACGCTCCATAAACTCATAAGTAGTAATAACCTTTTTTAAAAGTTCCGGTTTGTTTCTCATTGATTCTAAATTGTCCTGGACGACTTCCACTCGGTAATTCTTTTGGTCTTCCGTCAGCAACCGTGCACCGAATTTTGCAGTCACGCGGCACATCCCTATATCTTGGCTCAATATTTCCGAAACAATAGTTTTTGGAATCCCGAGGGGTTCCTCTATCTCTTTGAGTGAGGATTTACATCAATTAACATTCGCACTTGTTCAACATTTTAAGGTGATTTGGCCCTTAATGGCCAAGTTTTTGGCAAAATTTAATGCGCACTCTTTGTTCAATGCGTCATCCTGAAAAGCGACGCGTACGTTCTGATTTTTTTAAATCAAATAGAATGGACCAGGGTGGAATCAAAGCTAAATAAAGATTAAACTAGGACTAGATCCATGTTTGTTCAAGGTTGAAACAAATTTGGGTCATTAGTTTCTTCATTCGTACAATATATTTTCATACCGAAATGCTACCACAAGGAACATAGGTACATTTAGATTTCAGGGACATTTTTTTTAAATTTAAAAAATGGTCTGCCAATGTGTACTCCTAAGTTGTATTATTCTTGTATTTCGGGTATGAACGCTCGGCGAATGTGCAGTTCTGGCCCACATCTCTGGAAGAACAGACGATTTAGAGTATCCTCCTTCGATATTGGTACAGTCACATTGGCATCGTTGCCATTTATGCGTACTTTAACTCTTTCATAGGTATTCGGATGATCTGCTCTAGATGCCATGAGTGGAAACAAATAGTGAGAGAAGATGACGCCAATAATGTAATTGCGATCCTCGTTTGTTGCTACATTGTAGAAGTCTGATTGTAAATCGTGGGCTACAACTGAATCTATTATACCGAAATGATGAATATTGAGTTGAATGGGGAGAGGATGAACTGCATTGTATTTATGATATTTATAAGCTGATTCTGCAAAAAAAATATATGAGTGGGAAATTAACTTTAGCATTAACAATAAAATTACTTATATGAATAATATTTTTTAATTTATCATACAAAAATTAGTTGGTACATTAGGGCGTGCAGACCTCTTGCCAGCTGATATCACAACATGTAATACCTCATTGTTTCTCCATTTAAACTTTTTGTTTTTTGCATTTCTAAATACGAAAATTGTATTAATTGCTCATTTATACTCTTTCATAACTAAAACAAAATTATTTATTCGAAACACGTTCTTTTCAATCATTTTCTGCAAAAAAATTTTCAGAAGGGTTCAATTTCTTATCATTCAATCCTGACAAACCAAAAGTAAGGTCACGTCGATGGATGTTATGTCGATGAAAAATAACACAAAAAGTATTCCCAAGGTTTTAAAGTAACATGGATTAAAAAATCCTTTGGCAAATTATTTTCTGTCGCTCCGATCCAAATTTGTATCTTTTATTCGGTAACTTGTGTTAATAAATATAAAAGTTATTGCGAGTTACGTTGATGGATACTGATAAAAATACGCAAGTTTTTCTTAGACTTTTTTTTTGTCTGAGAAGAAAGTTCCTAATGTTTGCACTCAAAACTTAGAGGATGAGTAATGAGATATGTTTTCTTCAATCCGACGTCCAAGCAGGACCAAAAAAGGTATTCATAGTTGTCAAACGACGGCTGTTTATATATCGACGTAACCTCAACAATATTTTCGAAAACACTTATATTTGCGTGCATATGTATTATATATGCACGATTTCAATCCGGTCTCAATTTAAATTTCTGGAACATACCCGGATCCTAACCGGTTCTTATCCGGGAAATAGCAACAGAGAATGTTGCGAAAATATTATAACCAGTTCTAGCCGGTTCCTAACCGATTTCTACACGGCATTCAACACTGGAAACACTCCAACCGGTCCTAACTCCTAAACGGCTTCTATCCGGCAAATTAGGACCTAAAATTAAATAATGGCAAACACCGAAATTCGTTTCTAACCGGTTCCTAACCGATTCTTACACGTCCCTCGACACAAGAAACATTCCTACCGGTCCTAACCGATTTCTATCCAACAAATGGAACCCTAAAGTCAACATTTAAATAGGTATGTATTATAATTACAAATGCATTATAAAGTATAGATATTATATTTACCAACAGGATGAGTGAAAATCATCAAGGTGAAACACAGTATACTGGTCACTGTTCTCATTTTCTTGGAATAATGGGAACCCACTTATGAAGAATTGCGATAAGATAATACTGATTAATATGATAATAACATTACTGATGAATATTCTTCAAAATGTTTCAGTGCCTCTTATCCATACATACACACACATATATATATATATATAATTAAAAAATAAGGTTAAACAATCACCGCTGGGTCTCACTGGGAGCAACTGCCATCAGAAAAAAATTGACACCGGCTCCCATTAGGACCGCGGTAAATCACATTCATGGCCACGTCTCACAATCGTGAGATGGGTGGATACAGGACACGATGAAATCACAACGACAGGCCGGCGATATTTTATTTTTATTTTTGGCACGCGGGTATGGCTTTAACGTTACAAACCAGTAATAGTTTCGCACCTCCGAGAACACCTATCACAAGGACAATTACTTGTACCGAATATTTAGGGTACAGTCTTCGCAGCTCCGTTTTAAAGTCTTGATACCTCTCCTCCTTTTCTTTCTCCCTGCCAGTGACGTTGTATTCAGACGGGGCCGAGAATTCGATCACGAATATAGTTCGTTTCTCGAAATCTTGGAGAACAATGTCAGGCCTCGAGTGTGCAACTGAGACTGCTGTCCGAAAATCATAGTTCCAGAAAATTTGGCACTTCTCGTTTTGGACAATTGACTCTATCTCCCTTGAAGCGATAAAGATGGTAATAAAGGAGTCTTAGGGTCGCATTATGTCTGTAGATGTACGTGGTTCCTGCGTGGGTGGGACACCCCGATAGTATGTGTTCCAGGTACTCAGCGTGTGCATGAAACGCTCTGCACCTATCGCTCGGAACTTCTTGTCATAAAATGCGGTGACGGTTTGCTAAGGTGAAAATGACACCGTCCTGGCATGCGAAAAAGAAACCCTCTATGCCTGAGTTAAGCCCTGATGATCTCAGGAAAGCGAAAGTTTGATCCTTCGACAAGGACGGTTTATCTACATTTCTGTGAAAATTTCCGTGCATTTTTTTGTCGAGCAGCTCTTGATGGAATTTTTGAACTTCCTCTTTCTTCACTTTGGCTTTCAGAAGTGAAGTATCTAGATGGAGTAATGCACTTTCCTCACTTCTGATGTTAAAATTCAGGCCAAGGGTCTCGGCCGCTTGCTCCGCGGCTTTGTAAAGAAACGCTCCTTTGCCGATCATCTCGTAGTTCCTGACCATTTTTAGGAGAGGATCTCTGCCATTGGCTACGATATAAACTGTACTTAGAACAATTCGGTTATGAAGATACTGGAGATTCAGAAGTCCGCGTCCGCCTTGACGGCGTGAAATGTATAATCGCGGAACTGACGAATCGATATGCAAGCTTTTATGCATATGCATGATCTTACGTGTGGTGACATCAAGGGCCTTAACTTCGTTCTTCGTCCATTGAACCACCCCACACGAGTAGAGTAGAACCGGGATGGCAAGCATTTTAGTCGCAGATATCTTGTTCAACGCTGACAGATTGGACGGTCTACCAGATGTTATGTAGTCAATCACACATTGAACACGGGACGCATTCTGTCTTGCCCATCCAATTTTCTCGTTCAGTTGATGTAAGCGTCTTTTGGTCTTTTGATCCATCGTAGGTTTGAGCCTTCGATTCAAATCAGCCAAAGTTCTCGCAGCACCATAAACTGAGCAATTGATAGTCCAGTGGTCGGATTCTTGCGAGATTTGTCCACGAAGGGAGGCATCCATTTCAGCCAGATCTTGGGGCTTAAGAGAATCTTGCATGTTAATGTTCCTCTTTGTCCTGAAATCGTGACCATTTCTCAGAAGGTGCCTGTTTTCCGCGGTTGGTCTCAATTTCGCTTGCTCATCTTCGGCTGCAGCTTGATCAAGCAGCGGTTAGGGAAGCACTCCGCGTACATATCCATTTTTCCAGAGATAGGCACGTTGATTTCGCAACGATTGAATCGAAACGTGCTAAAGCTCTGGGTCTTTATGACACCACACAGTATGCATACGCGCCATAAAGCCTCGGCGAACAGGGATAATGCTGGCATCGTAGCAGTCTAGCAAATCATCTTTGAGTTGATTCGTCCACTCAATTTGGGTGCTTTGCTGGTTCGTCGTCGTGTTTCCATCTAAATTATTTTTAGCACCTCGAACTCTAGGATTATCGGCATTGTTCGCCGACCCATTGTCGGGTGCTCTGCGCGTTCGATTGTATTGAACCGCATTCACAACTTTTTGGTGTTTTGGTGGTGTCATTGTTGTTCCCACGAGCAGCGAGGGAAAGGGTTCGTCCATCCTAATGGAGCCCCGCATGCAAATATGAGGCTGCATACTCTGAGAGGTCGCCCGGTATCTCAGAGTCACCGTTTAAGACACCTCACCCAGGCGCCATTCAGCTTTCGGCACGATTGTTACGCCTCCGCTTAGGGGTTATTCCTTCAGGACCATCCCTGGACAATTGAATCTTATGGGGCCCTATCTGGAACTATGTCGGAACTTACATTAGAAGACAGTTTTCGTTCAAGTCTAAAGACGGGTTTCTATCTGAATCTATTCGGCTTTAACGCGAACATCGGAAATAGAAAGTTGAATTATTTACCCGACGAAATCTTATGCGGCTCTATCAAGAACTATGTCGGAACTTACATTAGAATACTGTTTTCGATCAAGTTTAAAAACGGTTTTCTATCTACAGATCTAACCGGCTTTGAAGTGAACATCGAAAACTGAATTATTTGGCCTACTGAATCTTATGCGGCCCTATATGGAACTTTGTCGCAACTTACATCAGATGACTGTTTTCGTTCAAGTCTAAAGACGGGTCTCTATCTGGCTGTATCCGGCTTTAAAGCGAACATCGGAAATAGACACTTTAATTATTTAACCGACAGAATATTATGCGGCCCTATCAGCCTTGCTTTAAATGACAGAAAGGAACCGATAGAGACGGATAGGATTTGGAATTTCTTCGCCTCTGTCTGGATTCTTATACGGTATTCGTGTCTGATTTTAAATCTGGTTCTATGCGGAACTTGGTCGGTATATACAACATTTTCTATCTGATTTGTTATCCGGTTGTATACGAAATACTTTCGGTGTCCAATTAAGCCCTATATGGTTTTCATCGGATTCTATCCGGATACTTATACGGTTTTTGTGTCCGACTTTTAATACGGTTCTATACGGAACTTAGTCGGTTCTATGCGAAATACTTTCGGTGTCCAGTAAAAACCTAAGCGGTTTTCATCTAATTCTATCCGGATACTTATACGGTATTTGTCTCTGTTTTTTTATCCGGCTCTATGCGGAATATTTCCGCGGCCCATATTGCCCTATACATTACAGCAGCTTGAAACAAATAAATAAATTTGCAAAAAAAACTGTTTTATATATAATGATTCCACTTGATTTATTTTTGAAATTGCGCAATTGCAGACACGGTCACTTACAAACATAATCGCCCGCACACTTTGATTTTCATGGTGAAAAGCATTTAAAAAAACCCATAAGAATCATGGTTTTTGGCATTTATCTCAGTAATTATTCAATATTCAAAAAAATGTTTTTTATAACAGTTGTAGATCTCCTCGAAATACACATTTTATGTTTTGAGCATTTTTTTATACGAGTGATGATTTCCGAGAAACACAGTAGTAAATCGATTTTCATGTTAAAAAATTAATAAAATACATAAGTCTATACATCCATTAAGGTCGTACCCCTACCCCTTTTCCAAAGCCACGTGGGGGGCGGGAAGGCATCCCTGTGATTAGAAAAACCACGATTTTTATGGGTTTTATGGCTTTTTAACATGAAAATCTATTTACTACTGATTTCCTGGGAAACTATCATTCCAATAAAAAAATGCTAGCAACAAAAAATGTGTATTTCGATGAGATCTAAAACTTTTTTCTGTAACATTTTTTTGACTTTAGCATATTAGCTGAGCTAAACCCAAAAAACCATTATTTTTATGGTTTTTTGATAATTTCACCATGAAAATAAAATTTTCATAACATGTGTATTTCGAGGAGATATAAAACTTTCATTCGAAATATTTTTTTTAATTTTGAATAATTACTGAGATAAATGCAAAAAACCATTATTTTATGGGTTTTTCATGGTTTTTACCATGAAAATCAAATTTGCGCCAATTTTTACTGTCATATTCGTAATCAGCGCGTCAAAATACATAAGTATACGGAGCCCGAGGAAAATCGGAGGTCCACCCTTTCGGCAATTTATCCCAATTTTTTTAACTGGAATTATTATTTTTTTATTATTTTTTTATGCTGGAAAATTGCACTAAAATTTAAATATTTTTTATTAATAATACATCTGAAAGTGATGAATCCTTAAAATTTTGGAGCGTTACAGTTTGAACCGAAATCACAAATTAAATGAATATTTAAATTAAACACTTAACTATTAAAATTTAAATTAATTAAAATTAAATATTATTATTATTACACATTTTTAAAACCACCTATTCATGTAAATTGTGTAAAACGAAAAAATATTCCTCCGTTAGCCCTAACTTTTCAGCGAAAAAGCTTGGCTGAGATTTTGTCGACATAATCCAAGCGATACATTAGCGTAATTAGCTAGAGCGTGCGGTTTAGATTCAGGTAGTTTAGGTAGGGTTCGAATCCCCAGCGGGGGCAATTTTTTTCATAGCGTTGTGCGTGCGATTAGGTTTGTAAGTGACCGTGTCTGCAATTGCGTAATTGCAAAAATAAATCAAGTGCAATTATTATATATAAAACAGTTTTTTTTGCAAATTTACTTATCTGTTTCAAGCTGCTGTAACGGATAGGGCAATATGGGCCGCGGAAATATTCCGCATAGAGTCGGATAAAAACCAAGACACAAATACCGTATAAGTATCCGCATAGAATCAGATAAAAACCGCATAGGTTTTTGCTGGACACCGAAAATATTTCGCATAGAACCGGATAAAAAACCAGATAGAAAAAATTGTATAAACCGACTAAGTTTCGTATTCGGCTTTGATCCAACACTGGTCCATTCTGTTGGATTTTTTTTTTATTCAGAACGAAAAAAAAACAATGCATATCCTCCATATTTTTGGTTATCTTCATAATTTTCAACAGTTCGAAAAGTAATCAAGAAATATTACATTATAAACGGTACCAGGGTATTTTAATTTAACAAATCTTGAATTTTTACCTGAATAGTTATATATAATTTGTCAAGAAGATTCTTGGAATTGATTATACATTTGCAAACGTTCTACAAAAGAAAAATACTTTTCTTACCCTCCACTATCCTTATAAATACTAAACACCATACATGCAAAGTAAGGAATGCGCTGGTTCTGTTTTTGGGAATTACGTATAAAAAATTATGTTGAGGTCAAAAAAGTCTATTTTCACCAAATACAGGCGAATCTGGACTTAGTGATTCTGGATTTAGTGTTTCCGAAAATTGACGCCGAGCCGCGGGTATGGTTGAGAGTCGCTGCGGAGTGTGTAGAGCGTTCACTAAGGCGTGACAAAATAGGAGCGTTGTGGTAAGGTGCTGCAGGCTAACGGCTTACCTGTCTAACTGCGTCATGACGTTGCGACAGTTCACTCGAAGTGGGAAGCACACGTGTTTACATAGCGAATAAGCATGATGGCGAGCTCGCATCGACTAGCAGTGGAGCACCGATGCCAACTGAAGCCGCCCGCATTGATCGAATGATTTCATGCGATCAAATGAGCCTGTCTTTGACATTGACAACAGCGCCATCTGACACGCGAATATACAGGGTTTTTTTTTAACTTGAGACATCGAAATATCTTAAAATCATACGCATCCTATGAGAAAAATATCCGTGATGAAAACTTTTTATTTTCAAGGGGAAAAGCGACTTTGAACAAAATTTATTCCACCCCACCCCCCAGGAGACATTAAGGGGTGGGTTTATTTATTTTTTTTTTCATTTTTCGCGAAACGAAAAAAATATTTCGAATAAAACTTACGTATTTCATGAAGGAGAATCTGAATCTGTGATAAAAAATTGGGGTTCCCATTTGAAATTACAAAGTTACCCCTTTCCTTCCTCCTGGGGGGTAAGGGGTGGGGTAAATTTGTCTAAAGTCGCTTTTCCCCCTCGAAAATAAAAAGTTTTTATTTCAGATATTTTTTCATAGGATGAGTATTTCTTGAGATATTTTGATGTCTCAAGTTAAAAAAACACCCTGTATATAGCGAAGTAGTATCTCGAAGTTATTTGAACAATTTCAATGAAAAAGAACAGTGAATATCAATTTCTTTTCATCAAAAATGTCTGCTGCGCTGTCGTAGCTACCCAGTAGGCTCTACGATTCAACCAAAAAAACAAAGAAGCAGTATTGGATAGACAGAGAGAGAGAGAGAGACTATGATCGTTTCAAAAACTTATCATTTGAACACAATCGGATCTTCTATGTCTACCTCATGCGATAGAAAGAAAGCTATTGAAACCATCATTTTGAATTCGATCGCACCTTTTTGTAACCTTAAACTGTCAAGTGTTGAGATGAGAATGGTGAAAACTGTATTTTTCGTGGACAGTTAATCTAATATTTATAAAAGTAAGTGATTTTCTGTTAAATAACTTCTTCGTCTGTCTGGTTATGAAACTGCGTCGCATGCATTATGCTATTATGCAGAAGTGCGTGCTTCCCACTTGAAGCGTTTTGCGAAGTGTTTTGGTGAAAAAAGTCAGGTGCTTTTGGATGCTGCTGTCTTCGAATCGTTAAATCAAGCGAGCGACAGAGTATTTGAACAGATTATTCAAGAGAAAGTTCTCCTTTCAAAGGAGATACTCAGTGGCCCGCCAACCTTTAAAGTAAGTGAGCATGAAGCACATTTATTTTAACGTGTGACAGCAAAATTTCTTCCTCATTTCCGTTAAGTATTTTGTTTACCCTTGTGTCCATATTAGAAAAACAATTTTCAAAATATTTTTTACCACGCAATACAATTTACTGGAAACGATGCATACGCCCCTGGCTGTTCAAGTTCGGAGAGCCTGGATTTAATATCAGCATCAGTCATAAAATTTTGTCAGTGTCTGTATGTTTGTCTATCTGTTTAGTTACCTGAATGTTTTTGGCACGCTCTCTTCAGAAGCGTCTGACAAATCTAATTAACCGTTGATAAACTTTTTTAGACGCTCAAAAGGCAGATCTATAGTTCATTAATTTATATGTCCTTCAATACTTTCATTAGTGAATTTCTTCTTATTTCAAGGTAGAATGAAAACAGTGACCGGCATTCTTTGTTTCACCATATTGATTTTAACTAATCCTGTTGGTAAATATAATATCTATGATTTGAAGTGTACCTTTATTTGCAGTGTATTTATTTTCTATATTCTAAATAGTTCAAATGAAAATAACTCTTTTTCTCCTAATCCACAGTGCTCTATATATCCACAAATTAGCGAAATTTCACTAATTACTAGAAAAATTCTACTAATTCATTTCGAGTCGTGTCGTTTTTGCGAAATTAAAGTAGTCTTTGAATTCTGCGCAACTTTTAATTTTTTGCAAATTTTTTCTAAAAAACAATAAACTTAAAGACCTGACCGGTTTTTCTTAGTGAAACTATATATAAATTTATTTAAGTAGGGCTCGTTTAACAATAAGAAGAATCTCGTATAACATTTTCAACTTTGTTGAAATAATAAGAAGGTAGCATTGTGAGATTTGTAAATAAGTTACGTCACCTTCACAAACATACCGTATTTACATGGCATTCCTTCAGAAAGAAGAGCTTAGCCTAAACGTTTCGTGATAATAAATTTTAACAAAGTTTGTAAATTTTTCGAAAGATTGCTTGGAAACTGTACAGTTCAAAAATACCTTAATAAGTTCGGAAATCACTTTGTAATTTTAGACTTTACACTCTTTGCGCTGTTCCTCCCTGATTTGCCCATTCTTTTAAGAATTATTCTTTTTCCCCTATTTACAAAGCTCCTTTTATCGATTTTTCGCTCAAATGCGAACTGAATCACTAGAACACTGTAAGAAAATCCAGCAGATGGTCTAGCATGGGCCTAGTCAAAATTGTACTTCTTTGGCTAGCCCCAGGCCGGACCGTAAAGGTCAGCCGTTAGTTATAGGCTGGCCAGTTACTGGCTGATTAGCCATTAAGCCCAAAATTGATAATGTAGTTTACGGACGACCCCTTGCTTGAGGACTATTATTTACTTGAGTTTTTCAATAATTAATACTCAAATTAATTTCTTAATTCAAATTTCTGTTGGCAGAATCAGCTTATAAACGACACAAAGCCAGCGCTGTTCATCCTCTTCCCATTCAACTTAATATTCATCATTTCTGTGTAGCAGATTCGGTTATATCTTCTGTTTTACAACCAGGCTTGTACCGTGTAGCAACAACTGAGGATCGCGAGTATGTTATTGAAGTAATCTTAGTTTTAAATTTGTTTCCACTTATGGTACCTAGAGCGGATCTTCCGAATACCTATGAAAGAGTTCAAGTGCGCATAGTTGGCAACCATGCCAATGTGACTGTACCAATATCGAAAGCGGATCCTCTGAATCGTCTGTTCTTCCAGAGATGCGGGCCAGAACTGCCCATTCGCCGGGCGTTAGTACCCCAAATACAAGAATAGTACATCTTAGGAGTATACATGAGCAGTACTAAAGATAAGAGGGTAGCCCACTTAAAAAAAAAAATTCCGTGAAACCCAAATGTACCTATACACGCCTTGTGGAAACATCTCGTTGAGAAAATATACTGTATAAAAAAAGAAACTAATGGCCCAGATTTGTCTCGACCTTGACCCAACACTGGTCCATTCTGTTTGATTTTTTTTATTTAGAAAGAAAAAATGCAATGCATATCATCCATATTTGTAGTTATCTTCATAATTTTCAACAGTTTAAAAAGTTAATCAAGAAACATTACATTATAGACGGTACTAAGGTATTTTAATTGGACAAATCTTGTATTTGTACCTGTATAGTTATATAAAATATGTCAAAAAGTTTCTTGGAATTGATTATACATTTGCAAACGTACTGAGCAAGTGGAGGGAAAAGCCCTTTACAATTCTAATTAAAATTAGGAAAAACACACCATCAGGCACTCACACAATCCAGAAACGAACAATGCGCAAGACAAACCGCAAAGTGAAGGCGAACCGGTCAGAAAGAGAAACGAATGAAGAGATCAGCTCTCACAATAGGGCCCACAAGAAAATGGAACAACCACTTTTGTAATTGCGAAAATGAGGAACTTGAACAAATTCAACTGAATACCAAAAACACCACCGCTCACACTGAGCCTTCAAGATCGTCTGGTGAGAGTTCAACAATTAACAGCAAACTCTGACCCTGCAGTAATTACTCTAGTTCCTCCAGTCTCGTACACGTAGTTCAACCGTTTCGCATTTTCTTCGCGAAGAGCCACTACACCACTTCCTAAGTCGACGTAATTTTCTATTTCGTGTCCATTCAAATTCGCGATTTTTCCATATTTCGAATCTCTGCACAAGCTCGTTTTCAAATATCTCAGCAGATACATCGCGTTCATGTCACTAGCACTGCTACTATCATTCTACGAAACACGGTCACTGCTCGTTTTTTCGCGGCTCTTGCTACAATCACGCGCGAAATGTCCGATCTGTCCGCACTCGAAACACCCAATTTCACCGGTCGCGCTGTTCTGAGGATTTCCGCCACGTTTCCCGGACTCATTTCTAACAATCGCGTTTTCTCGGATATGAGCACTGCCTGCATCTAAATGTAGCAGAAGTTCGTACAGCTCATCGTACCGATTTAAGAGATCGAGAAAGTCGCGAAAAAGATCACTGTTCAGTCCGTGGACAATCCACTCGATACACACGTCACTTTTCATCTCCGCTTTGTAGCATCTGGCCAGCTTTTCATAAAAATATTCAGTCATGTCCTGTGAGGTTTTCTTTGTAATTCTGAGCTGCCTGACGCAAACCTAAAGCGCTCTTTTTACCAGGAAAAATGTATTCAAAATTTCCACCCAGCCTCGCCAATCTCGCTGATCATCGCGTTTCAGGCTGTCCCTCCAACAATAAGCTACACCGACCAACTTCGCAGGGCATAAGTGCCTGATCGCCAGGTCATCCCAGCCATATCTTACCCTACATTCTTCTACTTCGTTGATCCAGTTAAACATACTGATCAAATTCAGGAATCACTCCGAGACATCCCGGAACCAACTTTTCTTGTCCTCCTGTCGCTGCTCGTACTGGTCCTCGTTGACCATGTTGCCGCACTCGTCACAAAAACCGTCGACGATTCAGCCCGCGCCCTGGTCCCACCAGTCGCAAAAACAAAACAACACAGATAACACAACTCGTGCAACAGCACTAACAGGACCAACACAACACGGCTTCCTAGTCTCGAGATACCGATTTCATAACCCGAACGCGCACTTCGAAACCGAACGAACGCCAAACGTTTGTCTCGAATCTCACCGCTGCATTTGTTATAATCTTAATATTCGGGGATATTCAATTAAGTTCACCAAAATACAGAGCTTTTAAATAAAAAGTAGCGTTATATTTAAGGGAAAGAAAATAGTCACAAGTAAAACATAAGGGTAGAGACAATATTGGCCTTTTCGAGATGATTACTGCGAAACGCGTTGAAGTGAAGTTAAGCTTCTCGAACTTTTCGCCCCCTCGGATCCACAGATATTGAGGTGTTCTCTCTCACACTTAACTAATTGAAACACCCCTACTCTAGAGTCTAGGACCTAGGTAAAGGTGAATCATGTTTGGCAATGACAGCTGCTTCTTAAAGAGTTGATTTTTCCCGACCCTCAAAGCCCTGGAAAGCCCTACACCAAATATGGCTAATAGATTCGCGGCCCTAAATCACCCATCCTTTAAAAATTCTTCTGTATAAACGGTCCAGTTGTAGCTTACAATTTACCAGCTCATTTACGCTCTTCAATTGTTTCCGTGATTTGTAGAAAAGTGGCGACTGGTTCCTTTACCACGACAAAGCACATGCACATTCATCGCTGCTTATTCAGCCATTTCTGGTGAAACACGGCCTTAGACAACTTCGGCAGTCCTAATCTGGTTCCCTGTGATTTCTGGCTATTTTCTAAATTGAAGTATCCTGTAAAAGGAAAAGAATTTCGAAACTTATAGGAATTAATATAAAATGCGGCGAATCAGCTGTTAGCTATTCTGAAAAGAGATTTTAGGGAATGCTTTCGAAAGTGGTGCGATCGCTGAAAGAAGGTTGTGGCTTCCAAAGAAGAGTACTTTGAAGGGGATATCATCGCCATTGGCCACAATTTACTCTTATTCCTGATACTCCTCAAGGTCATATACTTCCTGGACGGACTTCGTACGTATAACTTTTCCGCCTCAGCAGGTTTGATTTTTTAAAGAACCAAAACAAAAATTTTCAATGCATAAAATGTGTCTACATGCTATTTTATTTAAGTAGTTTTCTTTTCTTGAATTATTCATCAGTTCAGCTTTGTCAGCGAGATTACATTATAAACGATACTCAATATATACATTCCTGAAAATAAACCAAGAATCTTACGATAAAATTTGGACAAACACCACAAAATGCTCCTATTAAATGTGATTTTGAATTTGATTTTAATCTAATTTAAGATTCTTAAATTTCAATAAAAGATACTATGGCACATTAATTTTATATTCTTATCTTTATTTGTATTGTTTATCATTCACATGATCAGGCAGAATAAATGATAAAAAAAACTGTTTAGTACGACCTTAATTATTGTGATTTATGTTATATTTTGGTGATACCTACATCCCGAAGAAAACAAAAAAATATTGCGAATAAATTTTTTTTAAGTTTCATTTTTTTGAAATTCACGGATACCCTTTAATAAATTCGAAAAAGGCTTCTCTTTAAATCTGATTTAGTTAAATTTAACTAATTATTAGTCAAATTATGGTTGATGACTTTTCGAATAGTCAGTTAGTAATTGTTAGGCAAATTTAACTAAATTACATTATCATTCATGAGAGCGTAATGAGCTCGTTCAAATTTCAAATCTCTAATTTTTAACGGATCTCAAAAGGAAGATCTGTGGTCCATTAGCCAGGTTCATCCAACATTATCAATTATTTTTATGACAGTAGATATTAAATATATTTGGAAATTGTAAAAATGAAATGTTTTGATTAGATTGAAATTCAAAATGGTAGATTATTTTCAAAGTTATAATATATACATATGTACATGAATGTGTCTTTTTACAATCTCGTACATGAGAGTTTCGGTTCCTTTACATTGTACACAATAATAATGTTATAAATCTGAATTGTTTTCACGAATTCAACGTGTGGAAGAAACAGTTATATAAATACGTTATAAAATCAAATGAAATAACTTCTAGTATATATATAAGATACACGAAAATTTTTAAAGAATCTTAATTAGTTATACTATGATCGCAATTCCTCATTAGTGGATTTCTTTTATTTCAAAGTAAAATGAAAGCAGTGACCGGTATTATCTGTTTCGCCTTAGTGATTTCCACTAATCCTGCAGGTAAATATGATAATATCTATACTTTTATTTTCTATATTCAAAATATTTCAAATGAAAATAACTCTTTTTCTCCTAACGCACCTAATACTGTGCGTTATAGGTTTCTAGACGTATTGCTTCTCTAGTAGTTTTTAGGGTTGAATTCGAAAATTGGTTTCATATTGACATTTTAAAGCAAAGAATCATTTGGCAGAAAGGGTAATTGAACCGTTAGAGCTATATCGCTATTTGTAAAAAAACTCAAAAAGCTAACTAGTTTTTCTTGAACAAAAAAATATATATTCAAGTAAAGCTGGCATATTAATTAGAAGAAGGTTATTTAAATGGGAATTTCAGCGTGTTGAATAGAAAAGTTGTTTAAAGAACGCGATTGTGTTAGATTTTAAACTTTATTGAAATAATAAGAAGGCAGTATTGTGAAACTTGTAAATAGTCTACGTCATCTCCACAAACATAACATTTACATGTTATGGCTACTGAAACGCGCCATGCTGAAACAAATACCACTTACTTGAGGACGCTTTTGCTAATCTGTTCTCGGACTGCCTTTTCTTTGTTCTCTAACGTACCAATTACATTTATTTATCGTAAAATAAAAATTATTATTCATTCAACTAATTGAATAATTAATACTAAAATTAATTTCCTACTTGTAATTTCCTTTTGTAGAGTCAGCTAAAGAACATAAATACGAAGCAGTTCATCCTATTCCCATTCAACTCAATATTCATCATTACGGTACAAGAGGTCGAAATGTAGGTTACATTTTAACAGCAGGCATTTACGATG
Source organism: Andricus coriarius (assembly GCA_932066315.1). Classification (NCBI taxonomy): domain Eukaryota; kingdom Metazoa; phylum Arthropoda; class Insecta; order Hymenoptera; family Cynipidae; genus Andricus; species Andricus coriarius. The sequence continues at coordinate 21,256 of CAKNWT010332478.1, forward strand.
TAGCTACAATAAAGGAGAATTGCGAGTATATTATTGGAGTAATTTTCTCCCCAAAGTTGTTTCCACTCATCGCACTTAAAGCAGGTCTTCGGAATACCTATGAAAGAGTTAAAGTACGCATAGATGGCAATCATGCCAATGTGACTGTACCAATATCGAAGGAGGATCCTCTGAATCGTCTTTTCTTCAATGAATTCGGGCCGGAACGTATTCGCAAAGTTCAAGTACCCGAAAGACATCAATAATAAAACTTATGAGTAAACATGGGCAGTACATGTGATAGGGAGACACATTTTTTCATTAAAAAAAACATTTATGTGAAATCTAAATGTATCTTGGTATATAGACACTGTAAAAACATTTCATTGTGGAAATATACTGTATGGAGGAAGAAACTAATAATCCAGGTTTGTCCTAACTTTGACCCAGCATTTGCCCAGTCCTAGCCCATTTAGCCCTGATCCAACCCTAGTCTATTCTGTTTGATTTTTTTTTAATCAGAACGAAAAAATACTGTGGATATCATCCAGATTTGTGGCTACCTTCAGAAATTTCAGCAGTTAAAAATCGATCGACTTTCGCCCCGCTCCGGAACCTTTTCTAGGTATTTAAAATTGCTCTAATAGGCGTGTATTTGATGGGAATACATGTTTAAAACCGGCGTATTCCGGGGAAACTGCTCCAGTTTGCCTACTGGAGTCATTTAACATAGCTGGAAAGTGTTCCGGAGCGGGGCGAAAATCGATCGATTTCCAAGAATCCACCTTCAGTTAAACAAGGTTTATACGATTTTACGCATGTGTGGCAAACTGGAGCAATTTCCCCGGAGTACGCCGATTTTATACGTATGTATTCCCATCAAATACACGCCTATTAGAGCAATTTTAAATAGCTAGAAAACGTTCCGGAGTGGGGCGAAAATTGATCGATTTTTAACATTGTCCTTTGTCATGTATGACTGACCACGCCCCCCCCTCCATCATACCCCGCGGAACCACTCGTCCGAAATGACGGCGCGGAGTAATTCGTGGAAGGCGCAAATTGAGTTGGCTGAAATTGAAGTTCGACTGTATTTAGATTTAAATCATAAAAAAAATAAAATCAATGAATTGTCGATTTACTCAAGGGAGAGATGATTGCGTATCTTATAATGATTTTTGATCATTCCAAAATTACCAAAATAATGTTTACAATTGTTTGAATTTTCTCGCAAAACGAGGTTTTTATAATTTAATGAAGCGCAAAGTCGTTACGATAAGAAAATTCAAAGTGAAACATTGTTATAGTTCTTTATCGTAAGATAAAGTTCAAAGTCGTAACGAGTTCCATTGAGGCTCTAATTTTCAAAGTTAATGTCAAAACTCCCATTAAAATTGAAAATTTAATTTAAATATATTTTTATTTTCCCGCATAACGAGGTCTTTATCATGAAATATAGTTCAAAGTCGTTACGATGAAAATTTAATTTGTAATAAAACACATAGAGATGTAACTATGCACAATAAGGTCTTTATCGTAAGATAAAGTTCAAAGTCGTAACGAGTTCCATTGTGGCTCTAATTTATAAAGTTAAAGTAAAAACTCCCATTCAAATTCAAAATTTTATTTAAATACATTTTAATTTTCTCGCACGATGTGGTCTTTATCATGAGATGAAGTTATAAGTCGTTACGATAAAAATTTAATTTTGAATAACACACATAGAGATGCAACCATGCACAACAAGGTCCTGATTGACAGATAAAGTTCAGAGTCGTTAGAACAAAAATTGCAAACACTAATTTGAAAAATCCCACAACTTACACTTACTATTTGCATTCTAATGAATTAGGATAAGATCATTGTCACAAGTTTAAAAAATGAAAGAGAATCTTTTAAGAGTGGCGTCGAATTTCCAGAAAAATAGTGCAATTTTAAGCCGAAAGACCAAATTTCTGCAAAATAGATTAATTTTCAACCTGAAAATATGAATTTTCAACAAAGAAGTTACTTTTTTAACAAAAAGTTTATTTTCAACCATATAGTTCAATTTTAAACTAAAAACAATTAGTTTTAACAAAAAATGGAATAGGTAAATTTGCAGTTGAAAACCATAATTTTCAGCACAAAAAAATGAATTTTCAATAGAATAATTAAATTTTCAACTAAATAGCTAAATTTTAAACTAAAAACGATCAATTTTCAGACCAAAATTTTTGAAAATTTTTGCATCTTTGCACAACAAATTAATTTATAACAAAAAATATTAATTTTCTAACAAAAAGACCCATAAAATGAATTTTAAACAAAGTAGTTCAACTTTCAACCAAAAAAGATGAATTCTCAATGAAAGTTTTAATAGGCGATTTTTTAAAGAGAAAAGACAAATTTTTCACCAAAAATAGAATAGGTAAATTTTCAGTTAAAACGATGACTTTTCTAAGAGAAAAATAGAATTTTTCACAAAATGGTTAAATCCACAACCAAATAGTCAAATTTTTAACCAATGGAGGTGAATTCTGTACCAAAAATATAATAGTAGACTTTTTATTTAAAAATAATAACTTTTCAACAGAAAAAATTTGGATTTTCTTATTGGATTCAATTCATTCAGTTCGCATTTAAGCGAAAGAACGAGAAAAAGGTGAAGTTGCTTGAAAACAGAAAAAAAGGAATTCTTTAAAAATGGGGAAAGAGGTGATCTGAGGAAAAAATGTGAATCCGAGCCGAAAATAAGAATTTTCTACAAAACAGTAGAATTTGCAACAAAAATGTATATACAACTTTGTTTATAAAATGTGTATTGACAATTATCAATTTGCATTTGAGTTTTTGCGAATTGAAGTCAGTATTATTTTACTTCCATTTCCTCCCAAAAATATAGGTCCAGAGTTTTTAAATATCACGAATGAAGACGTTACAACTTTTTTTTACTCATTTGGTTATAACAATGTGTAAAATTATTTTATTTTATTAACACTGCTAGAATTAATTTTTAATGCCTTTTTTCCTATATTACATCCATTTGAAGTTGAATGACATTTTTTTTGTATTAAATGTCAGCCTTCAAAATAAAAAAAAAAGTTTCAAAAATATTTTGTTTGTTAAATAAAAAATGTTAAGAAATATTTTTCTAGAATATGCTCCGTTGTACAGATGCAGAATCTCATGGACGACAGTTTTAAAAAAAAACTTCCAAATCAAAGTAGCAGTTTTGGCTGAAAATTGTTTTGTCCAGAAACACTTTTTTTGCCCCACTGTGCGTCAGTAAGCTGATATCAAAAACTTTTGATTTGTAATAAACAAATGAATAACTGATTTTTCTTTTCTCTGTATAATATTTCAATTTAATTATTTGATGTGAAATAAAAACTATGAGTTATTAACTCGATTATCAACTTGTACATATGTGGATAGTTTAGTTTAGTTAAGTTTAGAGGCGGTTTTGGAGCTCGGATAGGGCCCCTGGCGCTCAAGCTATAAAGCCTATTGTGCGATACCCTTAACTTAACTATTCGCTCTCAGTAGTTGATTCCAGAACTCTTGATCAACCCCAGTATGTCAACCACTGATAACGTTATGATCCCCTCAGTTCCCATGAAGTGGGCCCCAAGAGTTTGTTGCCTGAGCCTAGCTCATGTCGGGCACTAGCATAAGACATGCAGGGATGTTTTATCACCCCTGCCGCATTTCCTACACTCTGTCTTGGGGTTGTGCCCTATTTTGTGTATTTGATGGTTCAGCTGGTTGTGCCCTATAAGCATCAGAATCACTGCCCTTATGTTTTTCTTCGGTAAACCTGGGATTTCACTGGCTCTATCCATTCAGTACGTATCGCCCAGGATGGTTTTCGCCTGTCGACGACCCTGGGTTTGTTCCCAGTATTCCCGGTGCTTTGTATGGATCCAGCTTTTGCTGGCCATCCCAATGTAGCAAGACGCTAGTCCCAGTACTAGTTCTGATCCTATGTATTCACTTGTTGCTCCGCCATTTGCCAACTGGTCCGCCTTTTCATCGCCCTTGATCCCTGTGTGACCAGAAACCCATATAAGAGCCACGTTATTCTTTTCTGCAACTTGGTTTAATGCCTTTTTGCATTCCTAAACCAGCTCTGAAGTTATGTCTCGTTTCCCCTCTGCAGTTAATGTCACCTGGCTGTCCGAGCAGATTGCTTCCATAGATTCCTGCTCCTGACACTCCCACTCCTTTGAAGCCATCTGTGTACCAGATTTCCGCTTGAAAGAGCGGGTTACCATTTGCTTTCCACATATCCATGCTTGGGATGCATACGCCCAAAGTCTTGGTAAAGTTGAAGCGTTTTATGATTTTAGATTGTCTCATTTCTAGAATTGGCAGTGTGCTGATGTCCCTTGGGAGCCTAGTGTGTCTAGTTCCCCAAGTCCATCTATTTGCTCTTGTTAGACAGCCCATCGTGTCAGCCACGTATAGGAGCCTTAGTTTAAAGACAGCGGCCCTACACCCCACGTCAAACTAAAGGCTCTTCTGCACATCCAAAATGTCATAACCCCTAGATATTTAACTGAGTCTCAGATCGTAGGCCTCTTACCACAGAATGCAGGGACGTCAAATTTTACCACCCTCTGTATCCAAGAAGGTGCTCACAGCGTATTCTCCCTGTTCCGACTGCGGCTCCAATTTTTCTACGACAGCATGGAGCGCCAGTTTCTATCGAGCAGCCTGTTTGAAAGTCGTGCTGCCCTCTATGCAGCGGAGAGGCTAAAAGCACTTCATCCCTGGTATATATCTCGACCAGCTCCTTTAGCGTCTTTAGGATGAAGGACGTTAAACTGATCGGCCGGAAATATTTAGCAGCAGTGTAGCCCTCCTTCTCAGGTTTGAGAATGATGGCCTTTCTGCCATCCTTCCATGCCGATGGCACGTTTTTTAAGGCATGGCATACCCTAAATAGTTTCGTCAGTGGGGTACGACAGAATCTACGTCCTTTTGTAAGAGCACTGGATAGACGTCATCCGTCCCTGGTGATTTAAAGGGGCAGAAGAACCCAACGGCCCATTCCACCTTCTTGATATCAAAGACCTTGGCGGCGAAATTCTAGTCGGCCGTCTTCCTCACTTGGCCCCAGCCTTTCACTTCTCGGTCAGTTTGAGCTCGCTGAACATCTGGGAAGTGAACTTCCATCAGGTTGTTCAGCCTTCCTTCTTTGTCTTCGGCAAACTTACCATTATCGAGCCTTATAAACCCGAGGCGTGCCTCCGAATTTTCTGCCAGGTTCTTGTGAAACCTCGCTGTATCCGGAATTTTCTTAGATTCCTCACAGAAGCACTTTATAGTGCTTCTAGGGCAAGTTTTATTATACGATGTAATCAGAGTCCTTCGCAGAAAATCCGCAGGCTGCTCTAAGTCATGGTACCGTAGCTTGTGGGGAATTTCAAAATCCTGCCTTTGCGTTCCTCTTTATATGAGTCTTAAAGTGTATTTCTGGGGTTTCTGATCTTTGCAACGGCCGGTTTGCCTAGAGCTAACTAGAAGAAAATATATTTGTGATCCAAAAGAGAGACTTCTCGTAGTTGATTTTCCAGCCCACTGTCTTGATCGTCTGTTCTTCCGGCCATGTAGTCAAATCGGGAACCTCACTCCTGTTTTTAAACTGGAATGTGAGAGTATTGCCCCGATTCAGAATCTCTAGCTAAGTGCCCGCTATGTATTCGATTTAATCGATTTCTCTGCTCTTGATGTTTGTGCTCCCCCACAGCGTATGGTAGGAGTTTGCGTCAGACCTAAACGCTCTCCGCTTCTGCCCCTGCGTATCACCATACCCTTCACGGCTAGACATACCCTTGATGCTTTTTCCCCTTCAGCACTACTGCCATACGGCTAATTGGAACCGTTGAGGCGCCTTTGCTGTTGTTCAAATTTATCTGCATCATTGAGATTCGCGTCTCAGCCATTAATAGACTAATTCGGGACGTCTCTTGGGGTCTCTTAGATATCTGCGATATCTAATGCCCCTTGTGAAGAGCCTTGGTTGTTTTTCGAGATCTGCGCTGTGCGGACTTTCGATTTCTGGGGACCGCTAAGCTGCCCAAAAATGTGGACGCCCCTGAGGAGCCGTCCACTTTTGGCGGTGGGTAAGAGTCAGGCCCCAGATCGGAGGTCTCACTATTTTTGTTTGTATTTACCTTGTTGCTCAATTTGGTGCCACAAGCAGCTTGGGAAATAAAGAACACCCTCTGCAGAGCCCCTCTTGCAGGGGGTGGGTCTATATACTATGGGATTCAGCCTGGTATCTCGACAATTCAATGTTTTGTTATACCTGGTGCTATTTAGTCCTTGAAAGGCAATCACATCATGGCGTAGGAGCATTAAAACTCTCACCCTCGATATTCTAGGGGGTTTTGCTATTACCCCCGGGAAAGATCGCTCCTTAGTTTAGATCCTCCAGTCTAGAGTCCATCAGTTCCCCAGCACATCCCCACCTCACGATGCAGTTCCTCTGGTATACCATCTCCAGGTCTCTAGCCCGATTAGAGCCTTAATCCCTCCCACCAACTACAAGGTCACGTGATCCCTAGGGGAGATGTAGATACTTATTTTTAATACATTTTATTTAAATCTTTAAGAATATTATTCTAGTAATTTTTTATTATTTAAGGAAAATATTTTTCAATTTAATATTACAAATATTACAAAATCTTGTTATACTTAACTGAAAAAAATTGTTTACATTTTTGTAACGTACACTGGGAACAGGCATTTTCATGTTCTGCCGAGACAATAAAAAATAAAATACACTTATTTTAATATTGTTAATTTCTTCCTTTGTATCATTTTTTAGAAAGCCTGTAAATTTTTCGAAAATTGCAACAAAGAAAATGTCTGGTCAACACTTAAAAAGTGTTTTGTTATGGGATGCTGAACATCGCGAGATATGAAACAGATCCGACGTTAGACTGCCTTTACATTTTTCTGCTGGGGAAACAGTTTAATATAATAAAATTATTGGCCAAGGTTATACGTCTCTTAAGTACTACTTCGAAAGTATTAAAAGGTGTCACGTGAATTTCGGAAACCAAAGAAACAGTTTATCCCCATTTTTTTCGCAGTAGTATTTTTCTCCATAATGTATCATCAATATATAGTATGCATCAGAATATTTTTGGACCCTCTAAACATTTATTCTACATTTCATCCTTCGCGATCGCGTGAACAATAAGAATACAGATACAAGATTTATTTAATGTAAATGCCTTAGTACCGTTAATATATATCTTGATGACAATTCTGAACTGATGAAAATTATGAAGATGACCACAAATATGTATGATATGCATACAATTTTTGTTTTCTTTTTAAGGAAAATTAAATAGAATGGACCAGCGTTGGATCAGGGCTGAATCAGAAATGGACTAGGACTGGAAAAAGGCTGGCTGAAAGTTGGGACAAACCTGGACCATTAGTTTCTTCTTTCATACAATATATTTTCACAACGAAAATATCCACAATGCTTATATACCAAGGTACATTTGTGACGTGCACCGAAAAAAGGGGGCTTACTCTGAAAAGTGAGATTTTTCAGGGCGAGCGGTCGAAGTGGACCGGATAGATGCGACTTTTAGGAGAGAGGGAAGACTCATGAAATCTTCCCTCTCCACTTACCACTCCATTCTCAAGAGGAAAGAGATAGGTCGTAGACGCGGCTGACGGACGGGTATAGATGAGACGCGGAGATGTAGTGGTGAGTGGTGGGAGGTGTTTCACGGGATCTCGAGCTCTCGAGCGAAAGCCTGATTTC